>VZRH01001000.1:418-11133 GCA_013397555.1 Urocynchramus pylzowi | reverse complement strand
GCCGCGGCCGCCGCGGCCGCCCGGCCGGCTGCTGAGCTTCCTGCCGCTGTGGCTGCGCCGGGGGAACAGCGTGTGCCCCGGGGAGCCCGTCCCCAAAATCAAAGTCAGCAAAGCCTCCGGGTCATCCAGAGGGGAGAGGAAGCCACGGGTGAAGGACAAGCACCTGCTGCAGCCGCCCCAGTGGAGGTACAAGGTGCTGAAGGAGGAGAAGAAAGCGGCCGAGGAGGCCAAGACGGGCGAGAAGAAGAAGAAAACGAAAAAGAAAGGCTAAGGCAGGAGGTGTCGGGGTGGGGACAAGGTTCTTGCTGTCCCCTGGGATCTGCTGATTTCTCTGGCACAGGGGAGGTTGTTCCCGGTGGATGGGAATGGAATATCCCCGAGGGCTCCCAGGCCCCTGCCTGGCCTCTCGTCCTCTCCACCCCAAGGGTGGCCACCCTAGCATGGGACTGATGTCCTGAGACCCTGAAGCTCCAGGAATGCCAGGGAGCAGGACTGTGGCACAAGTCCTTCCTATTTTTCCCTTCTTTTTTTTTTCTTTTTTTTTTGCCTCTTTGATTTTCCCAAGCTCTCCATTCCACGGCGTGCGTTGGAATGTGGCAGAGCAAATTAAAATGGAAGTGGTTGCCATGTTAACAGGATTGATTCCATGAATAAAGCTCAGGGTTGCTGTGGGGCTGGCAGGAGTGCTCCCCCTTTGCTGCCAGTGTCCCCTGGCCACCCTGTCACCTCCTCAGTGACATTCCCCACTCCTGCGTCTTCCTGGCTGGGGGATGGACACCCCGAGGCTCAGCACAGGGAGCAGCTCCACGCTGTGGAAGGAGCACCAGCTGCAGGCACAGGCTGGAAACCAAGCTTGGGATACTCATGGGCTCCATCCCAGCTGCCCCCAGAGCTCCAGCACTGCTGAGCAGCAGCAGCAGGGTGCTGCTGTTCCCATATTTCAAGATCCCCTCAAACCCAGCTCCGTCCCAGGGTGCAGGAACGTGAGGCTGGGCTGCTGGCAGCATGGGCAGGGTTTGACCCCGGGAGGGCAGCAGGCAGTGTCACCGTGCTCAGAGCAAAAGTCACCCGGGTCATAAATAATTCTCGGCCAGGTGTGGAGCCCCCTCCTGTCACCGTTGTGACACGAAATAACAAAACTCGTGCAAGGTGTTCCAGCATCCGAACAGGAACAGGAATAGAGCACTTTATTTTTTAGACTTCAATATTTATAGAATTCTAAAAGTGACACTGGATTGGAGGATGACATTGTCACCACTTTGACTACACTGGTAAAACTAACAGTCCATCAAAATTCTCCTCCTATAGAGAGGAATGTAAAACAATCATTATTTACATGAAAATGCGTGAGAAACTCCATGACAAGAATGTAAACATCAGAAAGCTTAGAAAATCTCAAAAGACCAGGGCGACACCCTCCCTGCACCACCCCCTTTTTGGGGGCGACAGGAGTCCACACTCCCCCCTTCGAGGCTGCAGCTCTGCCCTTTGTGGGGCACCGGAGGTTCGGGCTGCGCTGCAGGCAGGCAGGGAAGGATTCCCGTGGGGAAGGAGCTGCAGCCTCCCCGTCTGTTCCCCTCCAGGCTTGGCTCGCTCGGGCTCCCCGGCACGTGGCCGCCCTCCCTCGCCAGCTCCCCGCCGCTCGCAGCTGAGCCGGGGGCGGGCGGCACACGGAGCAGCCGTGCCATCCGCCGTGCCATCCGCCGTGCCAGCCCCGCTCCTGCCACGCAGGGGGAGGGGACAGACGGGCTCCCACCCGCCCCTCAGCCCCCTGCCATCGTGGGGATGGCTCAGTGAGACCCCAAGGGACGGCTGGTGCGCCTGGGGAGGGGCCGGCTGTGGTCCAGGGAAGCCCCTTCCCTCCCCTTCCCTTCCCTTCCCTTCCCTTCCCTTCCCTTGATGAAATCACAGCCATGAGCCGCCGGGATGATGAAGGAAAGTCTCCCTTTGGCCTCAGGGAGTGTCGGGAGGTTGTTCCAGGGCTGGCACGGGCCTGGGGGTGGTGCCCAGCCCCGCTGATTCACCCGGTGTGCCCCAGACAAGGGCAGGAACGGGGCAGGAGCCCGCGGTGGGATTGATTTGCCCATCCCACACCTCTGCAGTCAATCCCACTCTGGAGGAATTCACTTTCCCACAGCGCCAGAGCTGCAGCTGAGCCCAGGGCTCCCACCCATCCCTGCCCTTCCAGCCGCCCAGGATTAGGATTTAGGAACTTTTACGAGTTTTTAAGCAGCGTTAATCCCCTCAGAGGTGATTGTGATTTAAAGAAGGAGGGTGGCCCGTTTGAAAGGCGGAGTTGCCGGGATCAAAGCAGCCAGCAGCAACCCTTGCTGGAGAGCAGTCTGCTCCCATGGAAGGGCTGCAAGAACCATCCAGAAATAACCCCGGGAGGGGCCAATCCGGCCGGAGCGAAGATGGTCACGGAGATAAGGTGTCTGCAGGCATCGGCTTCCTGCGGGCAGCTCCTATCTGATGGAAACTGCCCGTTTCCCCCGCGCCGCTCCGGCCCGGCTCCGGCTCCCGCACGGGCAAAGTCACCGCTGAAGGTCCTTCATGTTTTATCCTGGTTTTGTGCTTTTGTTTGTTGAAACTTCCGAGATCTCGGCTGATAGGGCTGGCGAGACTCAAAGCGCCGCCGCCGCCGCGGTGCCCCGGCCCCGGGAGGCTCCGGGCGGGCTCGGGATGGGATCGGGGCCGGTGGTGCAATGGCAGCGGGGGGGGTAAATCAGGCCCTGCCACCTCTTGGGAAAGAGGCTGCGATGCTGGAGAGGGTCACCGTGCCGGGGAAACGGCTGGCAGATGTTGGAGTTCGAGATACAGAGGGTTTTAGACTTTCTGTGCTGACTCTGACTCCCAGGAGAGCGCTGCGTTTTGACCTGAGGCCGTGGAAAAGGCTCCCAAAACTGATTGATAGCACTGAGATTACGGGTGTGGAGTGATTAGAAGCGTGTCATATCACTTTCCTGCCAAAACCCGGCGGGCAGAAAGGCAGGGATGGGGCTTGGGATGGCGCTGGAGGGAGAAGTGAGGGGCTGAGATTGGGGTGGCCCAAAGAGCAGCCCTGAAAGTGGCAAAACGGGAAGCGAGGCTTCCTCTGCCCGGGGTCCCGTGTGCTCCGGGGGAAGTGCCCGGCCCCGGCCGTGGGAACGGCCCTGCCGGCGGTGTCCCAGTGCCTGCCACCACGGCGTGCCCTGGGGACGGCGGGGACGTGCCAGCACAAGGCTCTGAGTGGAGCCCCGTGGCCACCGTGCCCTGCTCCGTGCCCACAGCAGGGGCTCCACTGTGAGAAACGATTCTCGCTTCCAAAATTTAAGAGGTTTATTAAAACCTTATCAAAAATACAACAGAAGGCTGAATAGAGAATATATGATGGTGCCAGGAGCAGCAGAGGATTTTTCCCAGCGTGTGCTCATCCACACAATGGAGGTTTCACCTTTTAACCCTTTAGCCCTTCCCAAAGTTTTGTCCATGGACTCCTTCTTCGCTGCCCAGTGCTGGAGATCACTTCCTTAAATCTCAGTTGGAGGTCAGCTGTTGTCATAGTAACGAGCCGACCCTCCCAAATGTCCCAAACCCAGGCCACCCCCTGATAACAGCACAAGGGGGGTAAAACATAACTATAAATCTCTAAAACTTCTCTTAACATATATACATAATACTTTACTTTTAATTGTGAGAGTCAACCATCACATTACTCATCTATCCCACCCTGATGTCACCTTACACCCCAGGGTGAAATCCTCTCCTGCCCTCCTGATGCCTTTTTGGGCTACCTAAAAGCAGAGATCAGACAAAATTAAGGGAATAAAAAGTTATATTTATTGGTTATATTAATTGAAGGGACTTCAGGTACACTTCAGTACAAAATGGATGATGGGTCACGGGTTTTAATTCTTTTATAAGTTTGGTCCATTTTTGGGTGTAGTCCCTGAGGGGGCTTCATCTGGCTGAAATGTACCTGAAGACCTTCAATAAATAAATAAATAAATAAAATAACTGCTTTTTATTCCCTTGATTTTGTCTGGCCTCTGTTCTTTGGTAGCCCAAGGAAGGCCTCATTCAGCACTGCACCCTGGAATTGCTGGGACGAGCAGGGAATAACCAGGGTGGCTCTGCCACAGTGCTCCATCTGCACAAGGGCTGGAGCAGGAGGGGTGGCCAAGCAGGTCAAGGTCATTCCCACAGCACCTCTCTAGAACATTCCATCCCCATCAAAGCAACCAGCTGTGCTCCTGCTGAACTCCTGGGGATGCTCAGGGTGAAGTGCTGATGGCCATGTCCATACCATGGGATGGAATTTGATATGAAAAGTGGGGAATTGGGTGGGAAAACGCTCAGGGAAGGACAAGGAGGGAGTAACAGGCGAGGGAAAGCAACCAGGATGGAGCTGGGGCCCGGTGAGCGGGAGGAAGGGAGGCTGGTCGTGGCTGTGTGCTCAGCAATAGGAAATGCTTTATTAGCTGGGAGTGGTGGAGAGAAGCCAGGCAGGAAGAGGCAGTAATAAGAAACATTTTTTTGACTTCTCCCACATCCAGACCACAGAGCAGCTGCCAAACGGCTGCGTTGGACAGCGGGGTGGCCAAGCCGGGCCCCTGCAGCCAGGGGAAGGTTGACAATCCCTCCCCCAGCGGGACAGGGAGAGCCCCCTCGGTGGCAGGATGGGTGGTGGGAGGGGAGCAGATCCATGAAGAGCCTCGGAGTCGGGGCTCAGGAGCAAAGCTGCCCCGGCTGAGGCGGGTCCAGGAGCGGGATCGCCGCCGGGAGAGCCGCGCCAGGGCCGGGCAGTGCCAGGGCTCCCGCAGGATTTGGATGCTGGAGGTGAGTGGGGAAGAGCCACGTGCTCCTGGGGGCTGGGGCTGCACCGAGCTCGGGGCTTCCCTCCTCTCTGAGCCCCGAAATCAGGATTTGGCCCCGTTTCCTTTGTGTTCCGTGGGACAGCGGTGTTGACATCAGGGCTAGAGAGGCTGGAGTTTGGGCTAGGGGCACGGATCAGGGCTCACATCAGTGTGGTGGTAGCAGGATCTGTCCCCAGGTCCTTGCTAAAGAGCTGAAATAATAAGCAACTGCAGCAGAAAGGCTGGGATCGCTGTGGGAAATGGGGAATTTGGGTGAATTTTGAGAAGGCGTGGGGTGAAATGAGGGAAAGTTGACAGCTCTGCTAGCGAGGGCAGCAGCACAGCAAGTGCCACCTCAGGGCTCCCCTGCTGCACAGCCAAATTCCAGGTCTCTCAGAGCAGGCTGGGCAAGGAAGAGCCAAATGGTCACTGAAGAGGCTCCATCTCCAAAACCAAGTGGGGAGAGCCCCACCATGGAGCTCCTGCCCAGTGCTGGCACTGGAGCCCTCTGTGAGGCCGGGGCAGCCACGCTGCCCTGCCCTGCTCTGCACGAGGAGCCACAGGCCAGCCATCCCTGCTCCAAGGAGAACCTGAGAGGGTTTGGATGCTCTCCTGAGTGGGTTTTGTTGCTCTCCTGAGTGGGTTTTGCTGCTCTCTTTGTGTGGGTTTTGCTGCTCTCCTGAGTGGGTTTTGCTGCTCTCTTTGTGTGGGTTTTGCTGCTCTCTTGTGTGGGTTTTGCTGCTCTCCTGAGTGGGTTCTGCTGCTCTCTTGAGTGGGTTTTCCTGCTCTCTTGAGTGGGTTTTGCTGCTCTCCTGAGTGGGTTCTGCTGCTCTCCTGAGTGGGTTTTGCTGCTCTCTTGAGTGGGTTTTCCTGCTCTCTTGTGTGGGTTTTGCTGCTCTCTTTGTGTGGGTTTTGCTGCTCTCCTGAGTGGGTTTTGCTGATCTTTTTGTGTGGGTTTTGCTGCTCTCTTGAGTGGGTTTTGCTGCTCTCCTGAGTGGGTTTTCATGCTCTGTTTGTGTGGTGCACGTTCATGGAGTGGAAATGCCTGTCAGTGAGAGGGGCTGGGCTGGTGGGGCCTGCTGGAGGGTGAGCTCAGCCTTGCTCCATCTGTGACCCACCTGCAGCTGCAGACAGGGAAAGGAAAACCTCCACCTGTGCCTGAAAGCAGGATGGAGCCTTGGGGTCTGTGGCAAAGCTCCTGGCAGCTGTGCCCTGGTGTCCACACAGTCCTTCACCCCTGCAGCTGGCACACGTCTGGCACGGGGGGCTGGGCTGTGTGTGACTCCCTGTGAAAAGGCAGCACAGGGAACTGAGCCCTGAGCCACATCCCGTGGCTAAACCCCCTGTCAGCAGCAGAAACCACAGGGGAAGGAGGAAGAGCTGGGATTGAGGAGCCTGGCCAAGCTGCCCTGGTAAGAGCAGGGATCCCTGAACCACCCTGCACACCCCGAGGGCTGCTCCTGGCCACCCTTCCCTGACTCCTCTTGTCTCCTGCTCCATTTTCCCTTTGCTTTTCCCTCCATGGGGGTGATGGGGAAATTCCCCTTCCCCCAGGTTTGCTCTGACCCTCGAGCTGCAGCACAGCTGCACGTCCCATCTCAGAGGTTTCCTGTGGGGTTTTTTCCTTCTCCTGATGCTACAAATCCCAGAGAATATAATTTAGCACCCAGCCAGGCAGGGGAAGATGCTCTGGATGTCAGGAGAGCACAGGAGCTGCAGTTCCTGATGAGAAAGGAGGAAAGAGGGGACAGAGATGGGGATGCCAGGACTGCTTGGTGCCATCACTGAAGAACCTGGGATGTTTTTCCTGTGGGATGCCAGGAACAGCTCTGGGTTAAGGTTTGCTCTCAGTAACAACGACAATCCACGGGATGTTTCATGCACAGCAGCGTTTTGGGTGAGGCCCTGCCTGCTTTGTGTTTCATGGCAAATATCCTGCAGCTGTCTAATGGTTCAGGATTTTGGGGAAGTGGCTCCAGGGAGGGAATTCACCACCTGGGAGGCTCAGCTTCCCTTTTAAATCATGCATCCTGGAGCGCTCAGGACTGCAAGAAGAGTGGTGCTGGTGGTCAGCAATCAGCAGCCCAGCTCCAGAGGGGCTGAGTTTTAAAATAAAGCAGATCCTGGCCCAGCTCTGGGGGAGGTGGGATTTTAAAACAAAGCAGATCCTGGCCCAGCCGAGGATCAGCCTGCCATCACCCCTACACCAAGGACCTGCCCTCCAGCCCCAGGACCCAGGATCTGCTCACTGATTCCTCCCCTCCAGCCACAACCAAGTGAGTTATTTTGGGGAGGAAAAGCCCGATTTGCAGCAGGGCTGGAGCCTGCCGGGGTCAGCCACGTCCGTGTGCGCTCCCGAGGGCCGGGCTTGCGTGACTCCGCTTCCCCATCAAGGCCAGAATCTAAACAATCTTGATTCCTGTCCCAGCAGCCCTGGGCTGGGCTCTTCAATTGCAGGAAACGGAGCCTTTGGCATGTTTATGTCGGGAACACGAAGAATGAGCCGAGGAGGGGCCGGGGCCTGCGGCCACGCAGCGAGGCGGGGGCAGCGGGGGGATCGCCGTGTTTGCCTTGGCAGAAATGTCTCTTTCACAAGGAGGAAAAAAAATAAAAAGGAAGATTAAAAATAGCCAAACTTCCCCCAAAGGCTCAGCGAGGAATTTTTGGCTGTCCCAGCACCTCTGTTTGTGTCATTGATAAGCTCCACACAAAAGCACCCCAGGACTGAGCCCCGTGGCCAGCGGCGTGGGGCTGCACGTGGAGTGGGGGCTTGGAGCTCCATCCCATGCTCAGGTCTTCCCAAACCTGGGCTCCCCAGCAGGGCTGTGGCATCAGCAGGGCTGCCAAGCCCACAGGGGCTGTGTTTTTATGGAGCAGGAGCCCTGGGAACAGCGGGAAGTGCCGGAGTAGGGATCACCAGGAGAAAGGAAGGAGCCTGGGGCTGCATGGACGTGGCAAGGGCCTGGTTCCAGCACATTCCTGAGCGCTGAGGGGCCACGAGTGGTCCCCCACGCCACGGCAGGGAGGTCCCCCGAGCTTGGGAGGTCCTGGGATCTGTTCTCAGGAAGGGCTGTACCCAGGATGTCCGGAGCCAAACTCGGCTGGAGCAGCACATCCCACCTCACTCTGCCTGTGCCTGCCCTCTGCCAGGTCCCCCTCCCTCCCCAAAGCCCCCGGGGTTGGTGACGAGCCCTGGGGGCGCAGGGGCTGCTCTGAGCCCTCCTCTCTCCCCAGGATGATGCCGTGTGGGGCCGGTGGCCGGGTGGTGCTGGCACTGATGACCCTGTCCCTCAGCTTCGCCGCCGGTGAGTGCCAATGCAGCGGGGTGACAGCAGGTTAAAATAAGCCCTCGGCTTTTTGGGAGTATCTGTGCCCAAAATAAAAGCCAGGGAGGAAGCTGGGCTCCTCAGGGACTGTGCTACACCCCTGTGGTGTGGTGACCCATTCTCCAGAGAGCATCTCAGCTTAATTAATTGTGGTTGATCAAGTGCTTTGTGTCACCGGAGGGGAGATGGGGAAAGGCTGGTACCACACACCAAAAAGGGTGGGTATTCCCAGGGGTGGTGGTGATGATGATGATGATGATGACGGTGGTGGGAAGCAGGAGGAGCTGCTCAGCATCCCAGGGGAGCACCAGGTGACCTGGGGACAGATCCAGGCTGGGTGTCTTGCAGGGAGGTCCAGGCTGATGTGGCTGTGCCAGGGAGGAGCAGCAGAGCTCTCTGGGGGGATGAGTCTCCACCGAGTCCCTGTCCTGCCCACGGGGCCACCAACCCCAAACCGGCCCCACCACCACCCCACAGCACCAGGCAGCCTTTGGGCTGGGGTGCAGGGGGTGCAGGATGGCCACCACAGCCATCCCCTCGCTGTCCCCTCGCTGTCCCCTCGCTGTCCCCTCACCACCGGATGTCTGGCTGCCCTCACGCTGAACTCCCTGATTCCAGGAGGGATATTTTCAGTGCAAAAGGGCAGAGCTAAATTAGGAATTTGGGAGCGTGGCTGCCATCTGAGCCACTCTGGCACCATGGCACAGGAAAGCGCCTTCAGGGAAGTCAGGAAAAACTCTGGGAAAGACCCTGGGTTTGGCACCCAGCTCCCAAAACACCCACTGGGAATGCACTGGCTGAGTTTGGGGCCTTTGATCCCACAGGTCCCATGTCCCCTGGGATTTTGTGGGCAGGATGTGACCCTGTGTGTTGTAAACCAGTGCATCCCAGTTAATCCCAGCTGCTGGGCTGGGATTAATGGCACAGTCCATCCCATGGAGCCTCTTGGGGGTGTGGGAACAGGTGACCCCCCCAGGTCCAGGGCTGGGACTTGGAGCCCAGCTGGAAGCAGGGGATTTTCTGTGAGGTCTCAGGATGGGCTCCTTGTACTGAGCACTCACAGCAGCCTTCCCCTCCTTCTCTGATGGTCCCATTCTCAAAATTTGGAGTCTTTAGGAGAATGTCCCTGTCCCCAAAGCCACCAAAGCTCCCGGGTGGGCAGTGGGGTGACCCTGGGGCACAATGTGTCCCCTCCTGGTGCCCGCAGAGGAGCTGCTGTGTGCCTGTGACGTGCCCCACTGCAGCCAGCCCAACTGCACGGGCAAGGTGTGCTTCGTCAGCAAGAGGAGGGAGGAGGGCACCATCACCCAGCACCGGGGCTGCTTCTCCCAGAACATTCTGGAGCACTGCCACACGCCCGTCACGGAGCACTACGGCATGAGGTGCTGCAACTTCCCCATGTGCAACGCCGAGCTGGAGATCTTCCTGCAAGGTACAGGGGCAAGGGGACAGGGGACGAGCTGCCCACGTGGCTGGGGATGTGGTTGGGTCTCAAGATCGTCCCTGTCCTCACTCAGCTCCTACAGAGCCACCAAGGTGTCCCTTCTTGGGGTGTGCCTGCAGAGCTGCCACCCCTGGGGTTGGTCCTGACGCAGGGACACTGCCCCCAGGTCCAAGCCCACACCCCAGACCTCCACCCTCACGCTTCCATCCCTTGTTTCCCCCTCCCAGGAGAAGATGCCCTGGTGAAGACACCTTCCCTACCCAACCTGCTCCTGATGATCTTCGTCCCGCTGCTCTCCCTCCTCGTCCTCGCGGCGCTCACGGCGCTCTTCTGCTGGAAGGTGGCCCAGCACCGCCACAAGCACAGTGACTTCGGTGACACAGACCTCATGCTGAAGGCATCCATGATGGGAGACAGCACCTTGGAGGTGGGTGAGCTCCGTGAGGGACCCTAACTGTCCCCAAGGTGTGTGTGTGTGTGTGGGGATGGCCACCAGGCTGACCCCGTGGCCACCCTGTTTGCACAGGACCTGCTGAACGATGACTGCACCACGGGCAGTGGCTCCGGGCTGCCTTTCCTTGTCCAGAGGACGGTGGCTCGGCAGATCACCCTCATGGAGTGCGTGGGTAAGGACAGGGGGCTGGCCCTGCCACCCCCAGCTGGTGCTGGAGGGATGGCACCACGGCTTCAAACCCAGCAGGGGGCTGGACCCAGCTGTCTCAGCCAACACCCAGCAGCAACCCTGCCTTGGTTTGAAAAGCCAGCTGTCTGCTGAGGAAGGCGGGAGCCTCCCCTGAAATGGAAAATGCAAACCCCCCTCCCTCCAAATTGTTAGAATTTTGAAATTAAGAGGGACTCTCAGGCAAAGATATGGGAGCAGGAATAACAGTTCTTTAATAAGGGAAAAAATATTAATTTTTTTTTTAAAAAGCAGTGATACAAACCAGCCCTGCCAGAGTGAGAGCAGGCCCTGGCACGCTGTGGGTCGGGCTGGTGGCAGCAGGGCCATGCCAGGGTGGCTCAGCCCTCCTGCAGTGCCAGCTGTGGGTCAGGCTGGTGGCAGCAGGGCCATCCCAGGGTGGCTCAGCCCTCCTGCAGTGCCAGCTGTGG
>VZRH01000999.1:600825-709081 GCA_013397555.1 Urocynchramus pylzowi | reverse complement strand
CCCTTCCCCTTCCCTCTTCTCCTTAATGTGAGGTAAATTATTTCCTTTATTTAGATATCAAATAGTTGAGCCTGTTAGAAAGTTATTTACATTAAAAGAGCTATCACTTAATTTAAATCACAGATGATAGAATCCCCCTGCCTTCCACACTAGAAGGAAGAAAAAAACCTCACCATAGTCCAGGAAATGTCTAGCTAAAAAGACTAGCATTGTCCCATACTGCAAATGTTCTCTGCTGGTATTAGATCATTCAGTGGAAAATTAGGTGCAAACCTAGGTTGTTTATTGAACTTAAGGCATACATGTGTAAAGACAGCTCTCTGTTCTTACAAAGGCATCGACTGCTTCTATCATCATAGGACTTCCCACTATGCTTTACCACTGGGGAAGGAAGAGATCCAAAGCAGAGAAAGAAAAGCTGTCTGAGCACATGCAGAACTTCCCTGAACAGCAGTGGCTTTTTGTGCTTCTACCATGTATTAGAAAAACTATTATGACTAAAAAAATCATCTAAAGGCAGAGCTGATATAAGCAAAATGAGTCTTACCTGTGACCTCCAAGGACCCAGCTCTCCACTAAGCAGCATCATTCCCTTGAACCCTATGTCTGCAAAGTCCTGTCTATATCAGGGCATCTAAACAGGCTGACCTTCATGGAGCACACAATAGATTGATGGATTAAAATGGCCATGAGGAAACTTCACTGCACCATGGAATCTGGTGGACTTGAAAATAAATTAGTCAGTGTGGCATGTTAGGAAAAGTTCTAATTGTACATAGTTCCCAGAGAAGTAGTTAGGCCTTACATTAAATCTGTTCCTTTCAGTGATTGAGATTCTTCTCCATGTTAAATATTTCTTTTTTACTATTCCTCTGTCCTCTTCATCTAAACCTGTCTGCCCTCTCTTTCCCCAGAAATTGCAAGAATTGGAAGGCGCAGCGGTCCAGCTTCAGTATCCATTGAGATCAAACCTAAAGAAATGGACCCATCTCTATTCAAAATGAATTTCCTTTATACAAAAACCACAAAGGAAACTGAAGCTACATTTCTAAATACTGAAAAGCAAAGAATAAAAGGTGACTTTTCCCTTAAAGTGTTCTATGTCAACGTCATTTAGTGCTTTGGCAAATCCCAGGATATTCTAGGAGGACTAGTTTAGGCTAGCAAGCCATGCATGTACCTTTTCATTAGCCCCTTATTTTCAAACAGAGGCCTGCAGAAATTCCAGTGCTCTGAACCCTCACAGGGGGATGGAGCAAACAGAAAAGATCTTGTTAAAACTGTCCTTCTCCAAAGACTACCTTTTTTTCTTTTTTTTTTTTTTTTTTTTTTTTTTTTTTTTTTTTTTTTTTTTTTTTATTNGAGCAAACAGAAAAGATCTTGTTAAAACTGTCCTTCTCCAAAGACTACGTTTTTTTCTTTTTTTCTTTTTTTTTTTTTTTACTTCTTTTTAAGTACTCTTCTGTGGAGAAAGTGAAATTAAGTTTAGCTGAATATGTCCTCACCATGCCAGCTTCCAGTATTTTTCTGTGTTGGGCAATGGCACCAGTCAGTCGTGGCATTGCCTCCTATTTGTCTCTGGCAGGGTGCATGAAAGTTTGCTGAAATGCCAGATGAAATGACCTATGTACATGGACAGATTTTGTGAGATGAGACTCTGTATGTGCTAAGGCTTCTTCTCTTCCTGTGTAAACCCATGATTAACTATCATTGCTGTACAGTTACACAGAAACAGTGCTTTCACAAGGCCAGTACTTGGCTCTGGGATGCTGCTTTCTGTCAGTTGTGCCTCAATGTGGAATCATTTACTTAGCTTAGGAGCACCTGGAATATTACCCTGTCATCCCTAGCAATTCCTCTCTGTTTTGCACTATTGGCTTTCTTTTCAAGCGTCTCTGATAATTGACTTTTTTCCTCTCTTCTCACTTTTTAATTCTTTATTAAAACAGTCTTTATAATATTTTATTTTCTTCCTTACAAACAGTGCTTTTTTTGTTTTGTTTTTTTCTTCTGGATTTTTTCCTTTTAAACTTTTACTTACCTCTGGGTAAGTTAATAGATCTTTAGCTTTTGGGCTTTCTCGTCACATCATTGGATCCCCTTCTTTGCTCTTCAAATTTCTACCAAAAACTGTTTAAATATATTTTTTAAAGATATCTGGTTGTATTTGGAACTCCATGTGGATGATTTCGTGCAGAAATTACAGGCAAATAATAGTGATATTGAGATTGCAACATTATGCAAGGAGAGTGACATAATTCAAGCCAATCAATAAGGGTTAATGAAAGCTAGATCTCATCAGAATAACTTGATATCTTTTGATGAAAACCTTAGGATGTTATACATATATAGGGAGAAATTATATTTTTTATGTGCAGTGTTCTGATTTGATTTCACCCAACAGTTTATTACAAAATGTGAATATTACAAAATCAATGTGCAGTACTTATTAAATTGGTTAAACATGATGCTGGTTTCAAAATGTAGTTGGAAATGCTGGATCATCCAGCAAGTACGAACACTTCTAGTGTGTTATGTTACTGTATTTGGTATCTTAATTCATTACATGGGAGAAAAGAGTCACAATAAGTTGTAGAAAACACTGAGGCTGTGAATAGAGCATATAAATAAGAGATGAAGGAATAATGAAAACTGTTATGGGGTACTTTGGTCGCAATTAAGTTGGGCACAATCAAACTATGCATTTCAATGAATGTAAGACCATATACTGAGGAAAAACGAAGTAGGGGGGTGGGGAGGCCCTTAAAGGTGATTGAATTTATCATAGAAAATAATTACACTGAAAGGCAGTGAAGAATGGTTTGTGTAAAATTTCAGTGTGACCACAAAGCCAAAAGACCCTGCCTTAACCAGGTGAGAAAAAAAAAAGGACTATAAGTAGGAATCTTTTTTGCTTCTGTGGTCAGTAGTGATGTCTCCTGAAATACTGTGTTATTCCAGAAACCATACTTGCAGAGATGTAGAATAATAACAGAGGAGTCTGAGGAGAGACAGGAATCTCCTTAAAGGCCAAATAATCTGCTGTCTCTTGAGAAACCTGGAAAGCACTGCCTGTCAATTTGTCAACCTAAAATTTAAGGGCTGATTTATTTGCAGTCTATAAGCATGTATACAAAAAGAGAAGTGTGACAATATGTGCCTATTCATTCCACTTAATTAAAACCAACAATATTTAGTGAATTGAAAGGACCTCATAAAGTCTTGATTGAAAAAATGTACATATTTGTCCTGTTGAGGATCTTTAATCATTGGAACAATTTATGCAAAACAGTCGTAATTTTTCCATCACTGAAAATTTAGACATTAGAGCTGGCTGTTTTCTTCTGAGAGAAAGGAAAGACTGAGCAAAACTGTATTTGAAGAACTCCTGTGGTATACAGGAGGTCAGACAAGATGTTTAGATGTTCCCTTCTGTTTTCACAGTCCATGAATCTAAGCAGGTACTAGCTCAGAGAATTTATCATCTTGTCTTCTATGGGATTACTCATATACCTTGAGTTGAACAGGTGTTTAAGTGCTTTGCTGGATCAGGGCCAAACAGAGCTGGTATTGTGCCATTTCTGTGCCCCTTTTGCAGCTGTGGCAGAACAGGACTTGAGGCTGGTGTGGTACCAGCGGTCACACTGCTCCAAGTAATTGGCTTACAAAACGGTGCAGATTAAATGCTGCAACCAGGACTAATTTTGAAAAGAAGGGAATACTGGACTGAGTGTGGAACTCCTAATACATAAAAATTACAGCTGTGTGGCTCAAGTGATGCATGGAAGGGGTTTTTGAAGTCCTACCACAATACTAGTCTGGGATATTGTTATAAACATATCAGTTTTGCAGGGACACGCCACTCCAAGGTTAGAGTTATCTTCAAATAAATTGTATACACAGTAGAAGACTATTCTAATAACTTTCTTAACTGGTGTAGCTGCTCTAATATTACATAATTGTGTAGGCAAGCTCATAGGGATCTACATTAGTGATTGTGGCTTTATTTTATTTGTTAGCTTTCTCAATCCCTATCCTATGTAGTAACTAATTTAATGACTTGAATTATGTCCAGAGATGTAGGATTATGTCTGGGCAAAGGATGCCTATGCATTTTTCACTATTGATCTGGTTTTGGTGTATAGCAGATCAAAGCTAAGTTATGAAAGAAACAGCTGTATGGAATGTACCTACTAAAAGACATAATCTTACTGCACCAACTTATTGGGTTTTTTATCTGACAACTTTTTTACTACTCTCTTTATGCTCACAATTGCTACTGCGTGAAAAATGCTTTCTTTTTCTTGTATCTCTCCATATTTCTCCATCCATCTATTTATTGTTGGACAATATGCTAATGCAGAAGATCTGGTCACCATGTCCTGCAACTTTTCTATTACAACTTCCTGTTCACTATGTGTTTTATTTGGCTAGACCTTCCCAAAACATAATATACATATATTTATACAAAAGATACATCAAAGTGATATGTTAATACTGTGGGAGGAGATAAATATCTTCTCCTCCTGTCATCACCATTTCTATTGACAGTAGTAGCTAATTTAAATATGTTTGGAAATTACATTTGGAACTGTTACAGTTCCAACTTTTCCCCTTTCTCAAAATACATTTGGGAATTGCTGGTTCAATTCAAAATGCTGTAAGGTATGGCTTGGCCAAAATGCTGACACAAAATGTTTATATGAAATTATGCCAGACCACACCAACCCCAATGGTACTGCTGGGTACCTCAGAAAACCCCCAGCCAACAGGATTGGGTCAAATTCTCTGTCTGCTGTTTCTCCAGGTGAAGTAGGGGAGCTAGAAATGTACAGTCCAGAAAGTCTCTTAAGTGAGTGGAACGTTTATACTGTGTTCTTCAAAAGGTGCCTCGTGTGCAGCCAATCTCAGAACACACAGCATGTTCTGGGGTTTAGGAAGCTTGTTCTTTGTTAGGAACACACACCGTGCTCTAACAAAGCTGCCTTTCCACAACTCCTTGGAGGAGCAGAGGAAGCCAGCTTGTCTGAGGGCAGTCTGGTCCAGCGTCACCTCAGGCATGAGGCTCAGAGCTGAAGGGCCACAAACAACTGTGCCTCTTCAAAGTGCCCATCTCTTTCAGAGTCATGTCAAGCACAGCCTCACAGGACACAGGGGTCTGTGATTTTAAAACGGGCATACATTCTTATGCATATCCCACTCCATAAAATCTTTGGATATTGTTATTGGTGTTCAAAAGCCCTCAAGCATCTTCCTTGATAGGTCTGTATGTACACTGCAATTATGCATGCATACATTAAGCACTAAATGAAAACAAAAGGCATTTAACGTTAATTACTCTAGAAAGTCACCATATTGTGATCACACACAGCACCACTACTGCTGCCCAGCTAGATATCCCACTTTCGTGCAAACAACAGAACCAAATTGAATTACATAAAAAGAAGCTACATACTGATTCCCAGCAGTATGTTTTGACAAAACACTTTGTCTACTTAAATGATTTCAGAAGCTGTAGTCAAAAGCCTTGACTGCAAATAATGGGTTCATAAAACCTATCTTTAAAATTTTACCTGACAGTAATGCTGTGCAAATACCTGCACTTCTAGTTCACCTTCTCCACTTGTTTACATCAGGATTTTAATAGAGTGGCTGTCACAGAACAACAGCTAAAGGCCACTGTTTGATAAGTTACTGTAAAAATAGACTGCTTAAAATGAGAATTTCCTCCTAAATTCAGTCATCACAAAAAGGTTGTGGGTAGGAAAACATTGAAGAGAGACAATTTCTAGGAGGACTGCAATAAAGTCTTTTCAAGTTCAGTGACATTCTAACCTGCAATGACTTTGCAAGAAACTACATTTCCCACCTGTCTTCAGTTTTACTGAGAAATGACAAAAATAAAAGGAGAACAGGAAAAGTCAGGAGAGATAGATAGATGATAGATAGATAGATAGATAGATAGATAGATAGATAGATAGATAGATAGATAGATAGATAGATGATAGAGATATAGATAGATAGAAAAATAGATCTCTTTTTGGATAAGCTCACTTAGCATACATGCTTAATATTTGAAGAATATATTGACTAGATCTCCTTAACCACCTGAAGAATAAAATTAAACACCCAAAGAAGTCTCAATGTTTACCTGAAGAGCAAAGAATTAACCAAAGGTCTTCTGTCAGACAATGCCCTACCATTCTGCTGCAGGTTTCCCCATGCAGAATGTCTCTGCATTAGGGTTAGGGGTTAGGGTAAGGGTTTAGGTTTAGGGTTAGGGTTAGGTTTAAAGTTAGGGTTTGGGTTAGGGTTACAGGTTAGGGTTAGGCCATGAGGGTTAGGGTTAGGTTTCAGGTTACTGTTCAGGGTTGTGGTTAGGGTTAGCGTGTAGGTTAGGCTTAGGGTGTGAGTTTAGGTTTAGTGTTGGGGTAGACTGTTAGGATTAGTGTTAGGGAAAGGGTTTAGGTTAAGGGTTTGATTTAGGGTTAAGGGTGAGGATTAGTGTTATGGTTAGGCCATTACTGCCCAGGATTAGAGTTAGGCTTAGGGTTAGGGTTTTGCTGAGGTTTAGTGTTCCAAATTCCACAAAGCCCAGAGATCCAGGAACACTGCGGCTGCAAAAGGCATGCCAAGGGGAACACAAAATTTGCAAACCAAGGCTTCCTCCACTGCTTTCTGCTTGGCACAGGCCTCACTCCCATGCAGCTTTATCTGCCCAGGTTTAGGGTTAGGGTTACGTTTAGGGTTAGGGTTCTGAAAACCACAAAGCCCAGAGCTCCAGGCACACTTCTGCTGCAAAAGGCATGCCAAGGGGAACACAAAATTTGCAAACCAAGGCTTCCTCCACTGCTTTCTGCTTGGCACAGGCCTCACTCCCATGCAGCTTTATCTGCCCAGGTTTAGGGTTAGGGTTACGTTTAGGGTTAGGGTTCTGAAAACCACAAAGCCCAGAGCTCCAGGCACACTTCTGCTGCAAAAGGCATGCCAAGGGGAACACAAAACTGACAAAACATGGCTTCCTCCATAGCTTTTTCCTTTGAACCAGCCTTAGCCCACGTATGCTTTTATTGCTTTTGTTTAGAGTTAGGGTTACATCTAGGGTTAGGGTTAGGTTTAGGTTTAGGATTAGAGTTAGGTTTAGTGTTAGGGTTAGGTTAGGGTTAGGTTTAAGGTTAGGGTTGGGCCGTTACCTTTAGGGTTAGGGTTGGGGTTATGATTTGGATTACAGTTAGGGTTAGGATTCGGGTTAGGGCTTGGTTTAGGGTTAGCATTAGGTTTACTTCTAGGTTAGGGTTAGGGTTAGTGTTAGGGTTACGTTTAGGGCTTGGATTAGATTTAGGTTTAGGGTTAGGTTTACTGTTAGGGTTACAGTTAGGTATAGATTTATGGTTCATTTTAGGGTTTGCTGTAGGGTTACTTTTCCAGCTTCGCTTAGGTTTATAGTTATGATTTGGGTGAGGGTTAGGGTTAGGGTTAGGGTTAGGATTAGGGTTAGGATTCTGGTTAGGGTTAGGGTTAGGGTTAGGGTTAGGGTTAGGGTTAGGGTTAGGATTAGGGGTAGGGGTCGGGGGTTAGGGTTATGGTTGGAGTTATGCATTGTCAGCTTGAACAAGTCAGTATACAACACTGCAAAGGCTTTAAATATTTATTTACACCCAAACCAATAATAATAGTTTCATGCCTCTGTAGTTTTTCCTCCCCTACTTATGTTTTCTGTGAACCCATGCAGTTGCTTCATTGGATTGGATCCACAGCCAGGGCTTTGTGTAGTACTAACCTTGCAATCCATAAAGCACAGAACTCGTATGAGAAACCCCTCTGTTCTCTGGGGTCCCTAAAGCTACAAGCCCCTTCTCCTCTGCTCTTGCCTCTGCAGGCTGCAGAATGCCCATGTCAAGGAGACAGACACCTGTGTTCACCTTCCCCTCTTTACCTTATCAATACCTAATATTAACAGCACAAAATAGCTCCACTTTTTTCTTTCATTCTAAGACATGCTGAAGATATGCATTGGATACTGTGCTTAGATCATGCCCTCAAATTCCTTTCCATACAATGCTAAAATACCTATAAATTGTCAGCACAGTTATCATTAAATAATTTTTACCTGTGGCAAAGACAGTAAAATACTTTGGTGTTAAGAGAATACTTAATGTTTGCTGAAGAAAGTTCTATTTCTGATTAGGACCCTATGGGGAGATATTGCTGCCTCTTGGTTTTCTCTTGTTTTGCTTTTTTCAATTCCCTGTCACACTTTTTTTTGTCTTTTATTATTATAATTATTACTTCTTATCACAGTAAAAACACTGTTAAAAGACTGGCTTATTTTCGAGACATTCTCTCTTTTGTCCACTACTTTTAAGGTCTCAGAGTATAAGAGTGTAACTTTTGCTCATTTGCTGAATGCAAGCCATCTTCATGGAAAAGGGGATCTTAAGTATGGATCTGAAATATAGATCTGATTTTTCTTTTTATTTTTTTTTTCTTTCCTAAAAGTGCTTTTTAAAAAGGAAGGATGATTAAGTACATTCATACCCAAAGATTCTGAGAAATCGACTCATCTTATATGCTATGGGAAGGAATTTAAAGGTATGGCCCCAAAACCTGTACTCTGACCATCAGTCAAAAGCTCTGCTTCTTATGGTAAGTTGTTTTTAAACCAACAGTACCTGAGAGATGTGTAAGGAAAATTAAGATTGCATATTGATGGAAAAAATGTAAAATACTCTAAAATATAGGAGATAGGGTGATGGAGACTGACCCCAGTCACCTATTATTTGTGTAATTTTAATTACTCTCTCTTTAATTTAAGCAGCTGACACACACTTTCAGTGGTGTTCAGAAAGTTAATAGGGCAGCTGAGTAAGGATTTTAAGGTCATATTCTTGTCCTTTGGTGCTTATTTTATTTATTAGCTGCTGCATTAATATTCTTATGATTACAGAAATGATCATTTATGTATATAATGCATCCTGAAATAGTATACAATTATGTATATTGTAATATCTTTCTCTTAATGTATCTTCTCATCTTTGGTTCTTTAGCACTAAACTCACACAATACAACAGCATTTAGATCAAGCTGTTTCTTACCTTACATTATTTCTTAATTATGGTATGTAGTCATCAGTTTGCTGACAACAATTTTCCTGGATGTCACTCTTTCTCTGATTCCACCCCTCCTATCTGAAATTAAAATATTGACATAAAAATTTTGCATGAGCAGTGGAAAATTCAAAGAGGCATTTAAAGCAGAGGAGCTTCTACATTTATTGCTTCTATATACATGCATTTGTCTGTGTTTTCCAGGTACATAAACAGTAATTTAAGCAAAACTAGTGTGCTGTCTCATCCATGCCGTGCCTGTAGATAAATGATGACACTTTTTTTTTTTTAATAAAATACCCCAATGATTTGCATTACAAAACTAGAGGAAATCTGATGGTTCTGGGCCTTTTTATCTTTATGGGTGAAAGGAATGGGGATTATTAGACTACCAGAGTGGTTTGCTCATTTCTATAAACTCTCCATCCATTTGTCTGCTCCCTTCTTTACGCAGCTCGGTCCCTCTTGATCAGTGAGAAAAGAGGCAAAAAAGGATCATGGAAGTGGCTGGGGACCTAGCTGCAAGTCACAGCAATGGCATTTAAAAATTAAAGGCAGGCAAGGAAAGCATCCTCCAAGGACTTGGTTGTCAAGCTGGAGATGGTGATGTTCTATACTCAGGAAGAAATGATGGTGATGTGCAATTCTGGAGCAGCTCTGCTGAGCCCATTGCAGAAGGGGCAGGGGGAGCTGCCAAGTAGCTGCCTAAGTAATTTTTCTTATGGAGACATCTCTGCACATTTCTTCCCCTCCAGACAGGTCCTGCTCACCCTCTACTTGGCCAGGCATGAAAAGGGGAACCCCCTGCTCCCAGCCCTCAGCAGAGATGTGCCTCCATACAACACCAGGCCTCTCACTCCTGAGCTTGGTGATCACAATATAAGGCACACTAGTGAAATGGGTCAGAAAAATTTAAGCTGGAATAATGACTGTTAAAGTATTTCTCGTAATTCATTGTGTGTTTTCATGGGTACTGGGTTTTTTTTACTGAATAGGCACAAATCATTGCTTTTCTGTTCAAGAGGTTATCTTATCATAGACCTTGTAGGTTTTATAAATAACAATGTGTATGTGATGTAGTGACACACACTAGTAAGTATTCTCTGTTTTAAATTCATTGCAGTGAATCGATCTCATAATGTTAACAAATCTTTTTACATATCCTCCTGAAATGTCTATTTGACTTAAACAGCAAGGTTTAGACATTGAGCAATGGCTAATGAGATCATGGTCACCATTAGGATCTGAAGAGTTATTGAGATATGAGGGGGAGTATGTTTTCCTGTTGTCAATAAATGTTGTAAATCCTAAATCAGACAACACTGCAGTAATATCAAGACCCAGAAATCTAAAAGTGGCATAAAAAATTCAAGAGCAGGAAGGGGACAAGCTACTAAGAGTCAGAACTGCTTAGTACTTCACAGAATGTGCATGTGTGGTCAAGGCAAATTTCAAATATGATGTATTGTCATCCTTCTATATTTACTTGCACAACTGAGTGAAAATTCAATCTTCAGTCCATAATACAGATAGGCCTGTGGAGACACTCATCATTTTAATTCCAACATGCTAATGCCCCCTGTGTAAATATAGATTTGTCAATTAAATTGAAGTAATTTGATCAAAGAACAAGTCTCACAGGTGAAAGTAAAGGTTTCAGTAACAACAGCCTCAGCTATTTATTGTTGGAGAAGTCTTTTCCATTGAAGGATGCATGGCTGAGGCTTAGAGCTGTACATGACTTTGCTCTCAGAAGCAATCCAAAATGCATGTTTCTGTGGGAAAGCCATGAAACAGGCCACAACTTGGCTATGCTATTGAGAGTGCACCTCTTTATCCCTTAGAGTTAAATTCCTGAGGCCCCCTTGGAGCTAGCACAGTGATATGAAGCTCTGATGCTTTTTCTGGGATCTCCTTTGATGAAGCTTGTGCCAATTTCTTTCTAAGAAATTTCCAGACCCACAGACTATTTTAAGGGATAGGACAAAATGTGAATCTCCAGCCAAAGAATAGGAATCATAAATGAGTGAGAGGACCACACGTTAATACAACCCATGTAGCCTTATTTGCTTACAGTATTTTATATTTTTTAACTACTGGATATTTGTAAAAAGTCACCATCTCTATTGGCATTTGACAAAGGACACAGTTAAATGGACCTGGCATTTTCTTATTCATGTTGTTGAGCTGCTTGAATTAAGGTTCAGTCACCATATGATACCATGCACTTTATGGATTAAAAAAAGACCTAATTCCCATGTAGACAAAAAGATCTAATATTTCTTCCTGAGAAGTTTGACTTCATTCTTTTTTATAATTAGAAAAATATTTTTGCTAACTCCTCAGTGATGACCTCAATTTTAGTGCTTTGTTTCACACAGGTATGTGCCTTGCTTGCACATATCTTTATAGATGTGCTTTCTGGAATACATAAAAATTTTATTTCAATTACATTTTTCTATGAATTGTACCACATAATTTACTCACTTTCTTTAGTTTGTTCATTTTTAGGCCGTAAATATTATTAACCCACGGAGATTTGTTTCTGCTTCCTTTAGTTAATTAAACACACCATTGAATTTATCTTGTGCTACCACCAGGAGGGCACAAAAAGTGAAATACTGTATCACTAGATGATTCATTCATTAGCATAAAATAATCAGGGCTTTTGAATATCTGCACTTCAATGTCTCAGGTTTGGTTTTTTGTGATTGCATCTAGGAAGCAGCAGCATCAGTAAAGGGATAAAGAAGAGAGAAACAGAGAAAGAAATACAGAGATAAAGGAAGAGGAAAGAAGGAAGGAAGGAAGGAAGGAAGGAAGGAAGGAAGGAAGGAAGGAAGGAAGGAAGGAAGGAAGGAAGGAAGGACAGCTGTTAAAATTAGCAGGTTCCCTTAACAAAAGAAAAATGGAATTTGACAAAAAAGGAAAGTCCACAAGCTTGCCTGGAGGCAGATCTAACTGGCACCTAGAACATAACACGGGAGTAATCTAAAGTAATTCCCCACTCTGCTACTAACAGAGCTTGAATAATTACAAACCCATTCTTTCTATAAAATGACCTCTCCCTTTGGGGGGGAAAAATCCTAGACTACCATATGGTCCTGACAAATATTTCTACTGATTCTACCTAATGTTTATCAATGCAAAGTAATGTTATTTTTCAAAAAAAAAGAACAATGCCCCAGGATAACACACATAAATATATAATGACACATGCAGATATTTAATGCATCTTGCACCTGCTTGGAGAGACCTTATCACAGAATGCCAGAGAACAGAGATTTCTTCAGAGGCTGCTCACTGTCCCCCTTACTCCCCTGGGATCACAGTCTGATTTGCCTTCATCCTGGGACATAAGGCTGCTGTTTGCTCAGACTTGGTGGAAGACTTTGGATCACCTGTAGAGAGAGCACACACCTAGGCATTACCTTGGGCCTCCTTCAAAACCCTTCTCCCTAGGTATTTCTCCACCCTTTTTCTCAGTTTTTCGTGATTGTATGAAAAATTAATAGGACTCTGATCCATATTGCCTTTTCTCCCTAATTGCATCAGAATGTAGGAAGGTGAAGCAATGATATAAGAGGGGAGGCTGAGGCTCCCTACCCAAATTAGGGAAATCCACTTACAGAGAGGACCCCTCTGTGTACAGACGTAGTTGGTGTGACCTATTTCTGGGACCTTATTTCCCATTTTTGGGAGAGACACTATTAATTCATTCTTTCTTTCTGAGGAATAAAATAAGAACCCAGACACATTGATTATTAATCATTCATCTGGGGACTCTCCTCCCTCTTGACCAATGACATAATCTTCAGTGAACAATATGTATACTGCAATTGACATTTGCACAAAAAGAAATCAGGTTATATTGTATGCATCTGCACTAATAAAAATAGTCATCTTTCAAATCCTCCTTTTCAAAGTCTCACTGAACAGACTTCGATATCTATATAGTATTTATTCTGACCTTCACCTCTCTGATCTTCCTGCACCGGGGAACTGTACAGCAATACAATAAAATAGAAGCATACTTTATTAAAATACACATTTAGACTGCAGTCATCAGAAGCTCCAAAGTTAGGTGTACAGGAACCATTGCATCCATTTGGAGGTTCAGCCTCTTTGAGCCTCACAGGAATGCCGAGTATAAATGTCACTCTGAAAGTCTGCTGCATAATTATCTTCCAAACAGCACCACTGATGTGTTGTGTGATTGCAGTAACTCAACGATTCATCCCAAACTGAGTCTATGCTTCTGCTTGTTAAAGATCCCTATTTTTGATATCATAGGTGATTTAATTCTATTTGTTGTGGTGTCAGAGTCATAGACAAAGATCAGTCACTCCTACTTGCAGATGAGTCACTCTTACAGCGTGTCCTACTTCCAGAATTGCTTTTTTTTTTTGCTTATGTTTGCTTTGTTTGAGGGAGAATGAGGATGTATAACCGTTTCTACTTCAATTGCATAAGCTCTAGTTTTCAATCATAAAATACATCCAGATGCATATGAACATTTGAGCAATTAGGAGATAGATATGTTCACTATTGTTAGATTAGCTTATGTAGAGATTCTGTTTTGGTTTTAGCAATTGTAATGAAAAACATCCAGGCTTAGAGCAAGCAATTAGCTCATGGAAATTCAGGCTTTTGTGAAATTAGCCACTAGATGTAAATCTCAGTATTCATGTTAAAATAATAATATTTAATTTGTGTTCAGGTATGCTAAATAAAGAAAAGATCTTTGAGGCTGGTGGAGTAATCATGGAGAAAGCAACATGAGCCATGGCAAGATGAAGGGCAGTGGGAAATAGAACACTTCTGATACTAGGAAGGGCTCTGTGCCATTAATATGTATTTTTGTAAGTGTGGTAACTGCAGGAATCACAATAGAAAGTGCTGCATATTGTTTTTTTTAAAAAAAAACATCTTTAAAAGAATGTTGTTGCAGAAATTAACTCTTTTTTAAAAATATTCTCTTGGATGATGAATCATCAAGTGCTATTACTTTAACCAGTGACTCCGTGCAGAAACAAATGTTGAAATGTATGAGAAAATATTAGTCCTGATGATCTTTCTTGGAAAATATTGCTCATATAGTAATTTTAATTAAGGAATAATTTAGAACTTTTATATTTGTATTCCCAATGTCAAACTCTTTTGTTCTCACACTTACACCTCTGTTATTAATGTTAGCCATGGCTTGCAAAAGAGGAAAAGCTAGTTATCAATGAATAATTCAGGCTCCATAACTGTCAGACCTCATTATTTTAAATAAGGCCTGGTAGTTCCAGTTGTAACTGGCTAATTGCATCATTTAAACTTAAACTGTTAGAATATTTCATATAATTAACAATTTTTAAAACTTTTAATACATTCAAAACTACTGTAGTACATAGGGCAATTTCCTTTAAATCAGGCTGAAAGAACAAAGAGACATTTGAGTTGTGATACAAGTCCTCAAGTTGTTAAAATAAAAAGAAGAAAAACTGTGGTAAAATTGATGCATCCAGTAGTTAAAACAAAACCCTATCATTAGAATAAAATGATGTAAAATACTGTAAGAAGGGGAAGTTGAAAAATTAAAACACCTGAAACTAATTAAAGTTTAAAAATTTAAACACCTGAAACTTATGAATGAAGTTGTAACCTGATACTTTATGGAGTTCTTGGTGGTGAGATTGTTCCAGCACTGTCAGTGAAAATGTTTCCTTTTGTGTGGCCATATTCTCTGCTCTGGCAGTAAGCATGTGATTCCCAAAGCCACTACAAACAGATGCCATGATGAACTTCTAAAAAACGGAAATAATATTTTTCCAAAAGGATCCAGGGAGTTATTTTAATTTGTTAATAATTTTAATTTTTTATTAGAAATTTGTAACAACATTTTAATTCTGAATCAATATTTACCCTTAATAATAAAGACTTGACAAATTGAGATGGAAATACACTTTACATACACATTTCTTCAGAGTGTATGGCAAGAAGGAAGAGTCAAGGGCCGTTTATATAGTAAACTAATCTTAAAATGTTGTTTTATTTTTCCTCCTTTAGCCTCATTCTCAGATTACATCCAGAAGATTTTTATATGTATCCAGCAACTATAAAGCAAGGGAGATTAATATATACTTTTAAATAGACCTATTTAAAAAGATAATACAACTCAGGCTTTTCCTGAAAAGTACTTGCATGTAGTACATTAAGACTTGCAAAGTAAAGATTATCCCCATTTTTCAGATGAGATACTCAAGTTCAAGATAAGGTATATATAATTTCTGCAGTCTCTGCCTTTCCTTCCCCTTACATCTGAAACAAGGTGAGTTTATTGGGAGTTCAGAGTCTGGCTTACAGCATTAATGGGAGGCTGTAAGAGAAAACATGGTAGACTACCTGAGTGCTGTAAAAAAGAAAAAAAAACCTGTATCTGCTGTCTCTGGAATCACTCCAGCATATTATTTCTTTCTTTATCTAATGAAAAAAAAAATTAAGAAACACTACAACTTTCAGCTCTCACATTGAAACTATAAATTTCAGCCCACATAGCCATTAAGAACATCATTAAGGCTGTGGAAGTTACACAGCAAGGGCTTGGATCTTATCCGATATGTAGCAGCCTTGCATTGCTGGATATCTTGTAAAAGCCACCCCTACATTTCTGCATCATACTGGAGGTCATTACAGAATACATACAGAAACTGTGTGTGTTCTTGTGCCTGAGAGCAGAATTGGTGCACCACACAGATTAGTTTCCTAGGTTTTCCACATGCTGAAACTGAGCCATTTCTATTTGTGCAAAAACCACATCTAGCAATAATTGGTCCCCACAGAGATACAGACTATCATATTTTCACATTCTTCTGAGATCTTAAAGTTGAGGTTTCTTGGGAGATGTATCTCTTAAGAAGACAGGCAGCATCAGATTGAGTTTTGCAAATCTTTGCTTAAGGCAGATTTAAGGACTAAAAACATTTTTTGCCCACCCCTCAATTCTAAACTCCCTCCTCATGGGAGATTTTCACCCTCCCCACAGGAGTCAGTATGATGTTTCTGAAGGCAATTAAAACTGAAATTTTCCATGTTACCTACATTTGGATAGGAAACATAAGCATGCAAACAAAATTGCAAGCTTGGAATGCCTTATTTTGACAGTTGTTATATTTTTGGGGGGTATTCACAAAGACAATAGTTATCCCTTCTCAGAATGTAACAAGTGATATGACATAAAATGCTAAATGATTCCTGCACTTAATACTTTGAGTACCTAAGAGAAGTCATGCAATATCTGCTATGGTCAGGTAATATAACTTAAAGAGGGAGGTGGAAGAGACCAAAGATGATGCATTACACAAAATCTGGATGTATAAAGTTGGTTGTAAACCTTTATCATATCCTTATGGATACTTCAACACCACCAGCTCCAAAGTTGCCCATGGCGAGAGAGCCCTTTCTGCTGCTGGTGGTTAAGGCCAGTACTTTATCTGTCAGATTTGAAGTTGGCATTCTGAGGTGGAGGTGCCCCAACAGGGTCACAGCTTTGGCACTCAGTGCCTGCAAACACCTTTCACTTCTGGGTTTTTATCACCTTAGCTCTGGTTTGGTTCATTGAAGAATTTTTATTAGGTAAGTGCCTCACATTTAACTGTTTGGGAAGCCACATGGTCAAGGCTTGGAGACAATAGAGTTGTAGAAGTGATGAACTGGTAAATAATGGAGCTCAGATGATGTGTATTTTGGATCATATATATTTTGGATCATAGTATGCCATTACATAGAATAATATTCACAACTCTCTAAAGGCAAGACAAAATAATCTAACAATATTCAAGCAAATCAAATTTGTAAGGTTCAATAAGAAGACTAATATAATCATAATAATTTTGAAAGTTATGATGTTACAATGATATTACAATTTTAAATCCATACTGATACTCCTCCATAGTCTTAGTGTATTTTTTCCCTTTGTAATTTCATATCGTTGGGATACAGTCAAATAAAAATTAGTAAAACAAGTTGCATTTCAGAGGAAGAAAATATTTGCTCATCTTGTCTTACAGTGTCTAGAGACTTCTGCAATTGTTTACTTGTTCACTTTCTGTAAGCTGTTGTCAGCTCAGCTGTCTGAACTACAGCTTCATTTTAAAATATTTTTCACTGAAAAAATAGCGACTAAGTCTCTGAATGTTTTATGTCTACAGCCACATCAGATATCATGAAAAAAAGGAGGCTTATGTCTTGAAATTACTCAGTGTTGGCTTCACCCTTGTCAAGGGCTGGCTCCCCATACGGAAGCTGACAGGTTTAGGGTACACTAGATATGTTTCATCAGTGAGAGGAATCAAGTTCTGTGTGTGAACAGAGCATGGTCTTAAAGTCAGTGATTTCACTGATAAAAAACAAAAGACATCTTTTTCCTTCAGAGCTGTAGACACCTGACTGAAAAACCCAGGGTAACCAGACACACCGTAAACGGGAGGTGCAAAGACAGCGGGTAGAGTGTTCCTACTGAGCACATCCATTCTGAAGGGTCATTCAAATGCCTCTCTACAAAAAAGCCTGAATGTAAATAATGTCAACTGTCTATGAAAGCAGGTGATTTAGGTCACTGAGCAGTGTACCTTGGGTAAATTATATTATTCTTTCAAATACTTCATGTACATCTGAGCTATTCACTTTGCTTGTCTATAAAATCTTCTCTAAGGAGAATTATCCACTGCTTTAGAAGGGAAAGCAAACAAATGGAGGCATGCAGTGCCATTGAATATTGGAAAAAATGTCAGGTAAGGAAGACCACACATGATCTAGCCAAAGGAGAGCTGAAACTAACTGCAAGTGGTGAGAAGATAGTGAAATGCATGTGAGCATCCCTGAGAATTGTGAAAAAGTGGGGAAAGTTTTTATTATTGGCATAAAAATATCACCAAACATCTCATCATTCTTAGATCCATTCTTATTGCAGGAAAAGAAAGAGTGAGGGGATGATGGTGCTGGAAGAAGCAAAACCTAATTTTTTAAAGAGTGCATAAATGCTGAAAATTCAGTTAAATTTCAAGCTCATGTTTCACTCTTTGGATTAAAATCAGGCAAAAGTTTTGCTCAAAGATTGTGAAAATCCCGTGTCCTTTTTCCACAGTGCCTGGCAGTTAGACCTGCACAACTGGGCCAAGGAAGCTTCTGAAACTTTGAATTTTGCCAGCCTTTGAAGGAGAGAGGAATGTGGAACAAGCAATCTCCTCCTCCTTCTATGTTTTGAATTTGACAATCAGATCCAGTTGCAGACTGTCCTCAGGGACTGTGACCTTAGCTCTTTTAGGGGGTCTGCATAGGAAACGGGTCCCCAGAACCACACTGACCCACTAGCTGACAGAGTCTTGCAAGCACCTCAGGTTTGCTGTGGAGGAAGGCTTCCCTCATTAGAGACAGCTACTTGGGACGTCAAGGTAGGGCAGCAGCTACCATTCAGTGTGGCATCTGTTGTGCAATGTGGCTGCTTATGAGCTTAGAAATCCTGTAATCAAATGTATTTCAGTATGGCAAAATGCTGTTACTTTTCTCTGTTTTAGTGCAAATTAGAGAGAACTCAGCTGTGGCTAAATACTTACTGCTTTTTACTGTGTTTTCAACACAATCCTTTTATGTGTATGTACATCTCGCCTGCAAACATTCCTACACACTCAACAACAGATGCATTGAGGATAATTCTGCCAATTACAAAGCTACTAGGAGTGCTGTAGTTGAACTCTGAGTATAGAGCAGCCAGCTGTAGTAGACAACAACAATTTTTGACACAGCCGGTCACAAATGACAACTCTGTTCTTGATCCACTGGGTCACCTGAATCCTGTAAGAACACTTATCATGGAAATAGTCTGAAACAGAGAAATAGTCTTAGCTCTCCTGCAGAATATATTCTTGACCCAATCTGTAATGTTAAGAAAGGGCTCTGATAGCTACATATATTCTCTTC
Source organism: Urocynchramus pylzowi (assembly GCA_013397555.1). Taxonomy (NCBI): domain Eukaryota; kingdom Metazoa; phylum Chordata; class Aves; order Passeriformes; family Fringillidae; genus Urocynchramus; species Urocynchramus pylzowi. The sequence goes on along the minus strand of VZRH01000999.1, from coordinate 690,011 downwards.
ACTCATAAGTAATAGGGGTGCACTGCTTACTGGTCCTAGTCCTTGTGGTCACAGTGGGATTGTCACTGTTTTATTAGTTACTTTTGCACTTTCTGATGTTCCTGTAAAACAACACTCTGTTTCGGGAGATGTGCCTGTCAAGGCAGTAGGGAGAAGGTGGATGACATGATGAGTGGCTTCCAACACTTTATGTCTCCACGGGGTGGAAGCATTTTGTTAACTCTGCACTCTCAATGCGGATCAGTCACTGCTGCCAACATAAATAATTTCAAATATTTCACTGAGAATTGCTCCAAAGCTATGGGAGATTTTCTGCCTATATGACTGAGATTGTGTCTTCTTTGATTTCAACTTGATTTAATTTTGTAGCAGGAGAGGCAAATACAGGACGAGTGTTAGTGCAGCCCTGCAACTTGCATTATTGATACTTCCAAAGTGTCCAGTTCAAATGGGGGCAGAATGTTAACAGAACTGAGAGTATCAGTCTAGTGGCTGAAGGACAAAAATAAGCTGCCTTTTTGATCTTTGCTGGTCAACAAAAGCATGCTTTGCTAGCTCCAGAATTCTTTCATGTGAGAGAAAATGGACAGAGATGAAAACTCGTGTCTGATCTAACACTTTGGCAAGCTTTATTTTCTTACACCCACAGGAGAAGATTTCTGTCTTTTAAAAAAAATGGACAGAAGTAAATCAGAAGTCCCTTTCTGCAACGTAGAAAGTCACTGTTAAAGTTTATTCTGTGTATAAAACATGCTCTGTATGCAGAATTATCATCCTTAAAACCCTACCCTCCACTGAAGTTAGATTGGTCAGAAAACCAGAGCCTCTGGGCATAAACCAGACCTTCAGTACTCTAAATGGATCACAGTGTAAGATTTAGAAAAATATTTACTATACTTGTCATTACTTTTCTGGCATATTTTTTTTGGAGAAGTTGGACCAGGCAGAGTTCGAAGCCTGATAAGTTTCTCTAACCACTGACTTGGAGTACATATACCTGAAACTGGGCAAGTAATTCAAAATAATTTTTCAGATAAATTAATTTTCTTATTTATTTTCTGCATGTAGAAAACCTGTGAGCAAGTAATGAGTTCCATTAATTCACTAATTGTTTGAATGTACTCCACATATTCTAAGTGATATTTTTATTACTTAGAATGGAGTGATTGGAAATAATTTGTTGAGTTATTTGCATTAACTGTCTGTCCCTGCTTTGATGAGCTTTGCTGTCATTGTGAAGATAAGAAGATGGGAAATCTCTGAAGCTTTTGTATTTTCAGACAATGGGAACAGATTAGGGACAAGGAAGAGAAAATGAAGATTAGGGGATTTTAGAAAAATAAACCTGTGTATTGCTGTTGGTTTTCATGTCAGAAAAAATGGGGTTTTTTTGACGGCGGTACATTTATTTCTGTCATGTTTAGAACCCCTGTAATGGTCTATTATTCTCTTTGGGTCACTCAGGTAAGGCAAAGACAAACCCTGCTGCCCTGGACTGTAGCACAGTGCAAAGCAAAGAGCAAGTGAGAGAGTTTCATGGGAGAGGGGATGTCCAACTCAAGCTTCTCCTCTGCGACTGTTACTGTTTTCATCCTGCTTGACATTTCTCAGAGTAAGCTGTATTTCAGATTAGTAGCCCTTGGCAGTAGGCTGGAGAAAGATGAGATTTTAGTGTGATATGCTACACAGGCATGGGGGGAAAGCAAAGAATATGTGCGAAAAATTGAAATGACAAGGTCATGTTGATAGCTTGGTTGTGGGAGCTGCCACGGTAGTTCGTTGCATTATGATTAGAGATGGGCCAGCTAGCATGAATGAGATGAGAGCTGGTATGAACCTTCCTCCACTCCTCTAACCAGAAGTGGAGCCCATGGTGAGGCTAAAACACAACTAGCTCTGGTACGTTTCGTTTCTCAACATTATTTAATGAGTTTCTGCTTCTGATAATTTAGCTCAGAATAGAGAACAGGAATCTAGAAAAAATATTCAGGACATAAATCCAGTCTAAAATCCTCCAATCAGGAAAACCTACTTGTATAAAACCATATAAAGACAATTTCATACCATTCCCAGCCTTCCATCTGTAACAAAGAGCTCCACATCCTTGTTAATAACCATCCTGTTAACAACATGAAACAAAGTCTGCAAAGCTTTCAAATTTCAACACAGGGTCTTTTTAATTATGAAGCCCTCAGATGAGATGCCAAGCTTCTGTCAAAGGCTGAGTGTGAGAGTAGTCTGTGTACGAGGACTTGCAGTGGGAACTGCACTGAGCTGAGCGAACGATCCTTCTGTCAGCCCTTTCTCTTCTCTTTGGCTTTATCCTGTGGGAAGTAGCTTTACATTCCGATTCAGACTACAAGGGATTCTGCGAAAGCTGAATTTCTGCACTGGCTGTGCTTATTCTGCAGTGTGTGTCACACTCCCTGCGGTGAGGGCTAAGTTCTCCCTATTTTGTGCAGCCTCTGTCTAATGCAGACAAAATTCCTCCTTCCCACAAGGATTCCAGGAGAAAGCAAAGGCAGAGAGCAAGGGCAAATGGAGACAAGCAATGCAGTTTACTTTGGACTCCCTGTTTTGAAACACCTACCAAGCTCACTGAAGTAATAGTTGTGATTTGGTTGAATAACAAAATCCATATCCAGCCTATTTCTCAAAAGTGCAGTCAGCAGTGCAGAGTACTTTTCCTTTTGCCTTAATAATGTCACTGCTTAGTTCTTGGTTACAGGTATTCATGATGATACGGTGGGGCAGAAATACACAGGAGTCCAGAGTGTTTTGAAGTGGCTCTAGGAGTCACTGAAATAATGACCTATATTGGTGTAGGAAACTTTTTTCCTGACCATTTTCATCCTCAGTGTGCTTTACAGACCTGAGAGCTGCATCTCTTTGAACTGTGGCAATGCAGAGCAGAAAGCAGCTTCTCCAGCTGAGGCTGCAGGGAACACTGCTACATGAGGACTGGAAGGATAAGCAGAGCTTCTCACCCATATCTGGATAAAGGATTGCACCTTAACACGCTTTCCCTTTCTTTCCCTCCCTTCCACTCCCCTCCCAAAAGTATACGGCAGTGAAAGAATGTAACCAAAGACTCCTTTTCTCTTTTACTTGGAGGTAAATGAATCTGACCTACCACTTAATGAAATCTCCTTTTTACAGGATGAACACAGCAGCTGGGAAAAACAGAAAAAGAAAAGAAAAAGGAGACTTTCTTCTTCATGTGTAAATTTTCCGTAAGGAAAATAAAACTTGAAATTAACCTTGCCTGTGATTTGGAAACTTATAGTTTATTATTTAGCCCCAATTATTTTCTTAATGACTGGGCCTCCATAGTCTAGTAAGTCACTGCACTTAAAAGGACCCTCTAAGAGAGATGTTTGGATTTTTTAACCAATTATCATCCATTTCTGCAGATTAAATAATGCTTCTGAAAACATGATGCAAGGCCTCAGAATACATTGATACCTGCAAACAAAGTGCAATTAACTCCTTACTCAATACTTTTTTGACTTTGTAGTTATTGCAGTCTGATTTGTTATTGTAATAAATTTACTCATATGGAAAAATACCAGGCATTATATGGCTCTCTATATAATACATAAATAATGTTTTCTTTTTCAGGGAGTTTAAAGACACATGACTTCGATGTTACTGAAGATTGTGTCATAATCATCAAAAGGAGCTGGTGCCAAATAAACCAGATGGAGCTTTCAATCAACAAACTGCATTTATTATTGATATCTGTGGCTTATTTGTTATCCATGCACCTTTTAACAGGATAAGGTAAGAAAAAATATCTGCTCCCAGAGAAAAAAGAGAGCTATTAGGAGCTCTCACCTTATTATTTGACCTGACAGCACAAATAGATGATGGGAAAAAGTCAAAGTACAATATCCAACTCCAAGTGGAAGGGATTCGTTTGATGCTTTCTGCTTGAGCAGAATGTGGCATGAATGATTATTTCATCCTCTCCACTTATGAAAAATTTCAGAGCAATTTTATTTATCTGTGCACATATTACTCCTTAATTATTGCTGATTACATTGCTATACTAGCACATTTATTTTTTTGTCTCTTTGCAAGAATATATATATAATTTTATTGAATATATAGCTTTGCTTGTGTCTATTTCATATTGCTTTTATATATGCCTTTGTATATACTGTATTACATTCTGCCTGTAGTATGAAAGAGACAAAAAGTAAGGAGTTTGATTGGTAACCAGTATGTGTCACTTTTTTGTATGAAGCATGGCATAAAAAGCCCTATACTATGACTCACTTTGGCCTTCTAGAGACATGGAGAGACATAGGGAATACATATATAAAGAAAAAATAAACTTTTATTTAATTGCTTTTGGTTTGATTTTTTTTTTTTCAAATGCCTCTTTTTTGTCTCCTTTTTTGTTTTTTTTAGTGGTAGTCCCTGTCTTTTCTGTTACGTAAAGACAGATACTCCAAAATAATACTCCCCCAAATTTCTTTTAGCATTTGAATGTATGAACACTATTGTATGAAAAATCATGTTGCTTCTCTGAAAGCTGTTCAGCCTCGTGCGTAATTTCCTCTTATCTTCTCTTTATTCACATGTGTTCTCCTAAGAGGAGAAAAATATCTGTTTGTGGCCTAGGATGTATTTTTGTTACTGAGACAGATAAAAATTCTGTATGCCAAATGTTCTCATGTTTATAGAGAACAAACAATCCTACACATTCCTTCCCTGTGCCTGTACAACTCCCTTTCAATCAGATCCCTGCACTCCTATAACTTTGGAGACTTTCTGCCCCAGTTGCATGAGACTGCAGGCATAGATTGGAGCCACTTCCTTTGCCCTTATGAATATAAAGAAGTTAGAATACAGAAACAAGGATTATTCCATTTAATTTTAATTTTTCTATTTTGATTTTCTAGACAAAACTTTTGAACAAGATCTGAATTTTGCCTTACTGTGTGGAATGGTAGTAGAATTTCATGGTAATGAGCTGAAAGAATTGTAAGGGGAGGTTTTCATACTTGATGCTGTAAATAGATTTAATCTATCAGTGAAATTCATATGATATGTGATTCTCCAATAAAATTTATAACAGATGAAAGACTGAGTTTAAGACTGACATATAAGGACTCCTCCATAGAATTCAGGTTCTGCATGAGGACTCAATATCTGAGTATGGGGGAGTCACCTCTGTGGATTGATCTGGTGGGCCCAGTCGGTGCCACTCACCTCTCCACACCCAGCACTGTAATCAGCAAGTCTCTACACAGAGCAGAAGAGTTAAGCAATCAGGATGACTTAACTATCAACTTGACCTTTAAGATCCCTTCAGAACAAGTTTGATCCACACTGATTTACTTTATCCTTCAAACCATCAGATCTGTATTAAAACCCTGATTGACCAGAAGTAATTATTTGATGCCTTATGTTAGCAATGTCCCAAGGCCCAACATGAAAACTGGGGATGAAAGTCACACCTTACTGAAGTCAAAGGGAGGATTACTATTGGTGGAGCTGGAATTTGACCCAGAAAACCATACCAACAGTGTTTGGGCCCTATCTATGTCTGAAGGTATGTGAATCTTTCTATGGTGCCCATCATATTATGTAAAAGGTATCTCACAAGCTACTCTGATATATTCATTTAAAAATAGGAGATTTCATGGAAAAAAAAAATACAGCGATAGCATAAATGATGTATTGGTTTACTACAAAATGCAGTGTCACCTGATATGATAATTATATTTTCTGTCATTCCTTTGGTACTGAAAGTTTTCACTTATTTTTATGTTGTTTTTTTAGTGAACACGAGGAATACATAGGGGGGAAAAATGCAAAATCAACATTAGACAGTTATCATGCAAACTTAGGAGCAATTAACATAGACATTTGTGATAATGGCCAACATATATCCTTGGATTTCTATAACTAATTCTTAGTAACTTTAGTCATTTAGTTTCCTTCCTTAAAATTCCTTCAAAGGTCATTTCCATAACCTGCCACTTTCTGGAGCAGATGAATCAGCTGCCTTTGTAACTCCTTATTTTGCCTCTAGGGATAGTTTTCTACCTATATCTTGATCCAGGCAGGTTTAATTCTTCCCAAAAGCTGCTGAAAAACCAGAGCTCTCTCAGTCATGTAGGTGAAGCACTGATATGCAGTTAGTTCAGTATACATCAAGTATTAGGTAACAAGATTTCTAGGCCCGTGTTAAAAATATATTTTGCTTATTCTGATTTCATTCTAATGATGCCATTTGCTTAGGAGAAAGTCTGTAAACAATTTTAACTATTCTCGCCTATGTACCTACTCCAGACATTGAGGATGGGCTACTGCAGAGTACTAGGACATGTATGGATATAAATTCCTAAAAGTGACAGAATAATACCCAACTCAATAAAATTATAGAAGAAAAAGTCCTGAGAACACCTTTGCCAAAGCATTGGCATGTCCCATGTATAACTTTGTTACTGAATTTTACACTAACGTGGTCCTCCAAGTATGACATTAAGGGTGTACATGCACAGACAGGACACCTCCTCCAAAGCCAATTCCTTTTTGTGACATGCAAAACCAGAGAGGCTTCTTCACACATGATTTTTTCCTATCCACCCTAAAACAGAAAGAAATAAAATCTAACATTTGCTGGGAGAAAGAGAGCAATTTAAAATTTAAATGGTCAGCTTGAAATAGTAGAAAACTTACAGTTGGTCTTGAAAAAAATAAATAAAATATTTTGTAATTTATTATTTTGGATACTAGCTGTATAAATGTATACACTACTATATATAATAATTATACATTGCACTATATTAATACAATATACAATGTATTAATTTACATGTTTTTCTATATATACTATAAGAATAATATATAGAAAATATTTCCTATCCATTTTTATATATTTTAAAGTGTATGTTATATAAACTAGAAATAAGTTTTTAACTATAGTTATATATCTGAACATGGTATATTCATTTATACAATATATTCCCACATTCCCTATGAATGATTCCCTCTCTCTCCTGGGCAGACTTTCTAGGATATTATCACATGATTCTAGCATGGATACATTCTGCAGACATCAGTTTGTCACTGAAGATACTAATCACAGAAGAAAGTGGTGTAGAAACTCATATTGATGTTTTGCCTTTCCAAAGGAAGTGGATGACAGCAAAGCATAATTCAGGGTCTGGTTGCCAACATACTCAATTAGGCAGAATTTGGAGGAGGAGGAGAAGGAGGAGGGGATGGCTGGAAACTCCCAGTCATACTACAAATGTCAGCTATCTGCTGTCAGAGACCTGGTGACGTTGAACCAAACTGTGAAATATGTGTAATTCTTCAAATATTGCTGATGATGTAGCACCAGATTTTTATTTTTTTCCACGTGCATGTGACTGCTTTTGACCATGACAGGTTTTCATAAATCTGGTGTCATTATAGAACACATGACTTGTGTCACCACTGCTACAACAAGAGAAATCCATCACAGATCAAAGTGCCAGGAAAAGTCCTATTCACAATATAAGCCCCACTTAAGCTTTCCAAATACAGCTTGAGTGGAATTTAAGTGGGCCATAGGCTGTGTTTTTGCTTCTATACACAGGCATGAATTTTGCAACGTGAAAATACATTAAAATACAATGCATTTTCTAATGTAACACGAAGCTACCTGAAGTCACAAGGCCATTCAGACCTAGATATCTTTGCCAGTATTTTACCTTGAACGCCATGTTAATTTTTGTAGAATATGAATCAAAACAATAAAACTTTCCAGTATTATTTTAATATTAGACTTTCAACCTACATACTATATTACATCTATCTGAACAGAGCTGTCTGTAACCTTCTCAGATCACAAACTCTTTGAGCAAGGATCATGCTCATCTCCTTTTTTATGTGTTGATTAGACTTTTGCAGGCTACAAAAAAACTTCTCTACTGTAAGACATTTGTTGAACTCTGAAAAACCCTCAATTATTATATAACCCTCATATCATCTCAATATGTAGTGTGTGTGTGTGTGTATATATATACTGATAAATACATATATATTTGCTTACAGGAAAATGATTGTGCTACTTCACTAAAGCTTCCTGACTTAGGCAGCCTCTTTAGATCATACTACATTCTTTTTTTCCCTTCCCAATATTTAAATGTATTGCTAACTGCTATTTTTAATGTGCTTTTTATAATAAACAAAAGTCTAGGACACTTAAAAATAATTATACAGTAAAAAAAGAGTAACAACTAATTTAAAGCCTAAAGAGACATTTATGTCATCCCATTCTTTGCAATGAAAATATTCCTTTTTGTGATTGATTTCAGTAGATTCCAGCATCTGCTTTCTTTCCCAAAATTGAAACAACTTGATTTTACTAAGCATTGCTGCCTATTGTACCTACTTGTTTTAATGTGGTAAAGTAGGAAACTCTGTACCTCTATAGGCCAACAATCCCTACTGAGGTGCTTTGAGTTGGCTGTGTGATCCTAATGATCATTTTTATTCCACTGCTATTAATTTCTCCTTATTTCAATAAAACAATAGAAAATAAAATATTCTGTTCATCAAGGCACATGTATCTAATTTCATATAATATTTCACTTCAAATTGTCTCATATTATTCTCTCTGATTCTGTTAAAAAAATCACTATAGTGGGAGAAAGTCAAACTAGAGATTATATTAGGCTCAGGCAAATGGTATTCACCTTTTATAGTCCCTATGTTTTATAATGAAGATACTTCATTGAAACAATGATGCATACTTCAACAGTTCCCTGGAGAGCAGTGAATCCTGTTTGGAGAGATTCATGAATATGTGCATTAGCACAATCCAACTGGAACTTGCCCTTAAAAACGAACCACGAGAGAAGCTGATCAGTTCCCGCTTATGTATATAATCAGAAGGTTATCATATTATCTCCCCCTCCACAGGGAAAAGCAGATGCATGTTCTTCTACCACTCTAAGAAGAGAAATGCCAAAGGAAACAACAATACCCCCCTTCTATGCTTTCAGCAATATTTACTCTATGAAACCAGAAAGACCTTTTACAACAAGAGGAGGAGCTTTTCTAAATGAGGATTTATTTTGCATACAATTAGTCAGACTGTAAACCTTTTAAAAAAAATTACATCTGCATTAATTTAGTCAAGGCCATCAATAAACAGAAGTGAGTTCAAAGACTGCCATAAATGGCAGAGAGATGAGACAAACATTTCACAGAGTCAAGGTTTGCGAAGATATACATGAAGCTCTGTGTCCTGAAGATGAATGAGGAACACTTGGCAGTTCTTGAAGCAGTAGTTTATTTAAAGTACAAAAAATTCAGTGAAAAATACTTCTGGCCAGCAGTTGGTGCCCAGCTTTCAAGAAAAATGGCAGACCACCACCAAGCTAGTGACAATGATAAAGAATAGTCACATAGATTTGCAGATTTATCTTTAGGTTTGTAGCAACCTCAGCTCCGTGAAAAAGCATGTAGCAGTGAGACTCCTTACCACCTTTGAAAACAAAATAAAAAGAGCTACTGCCTTATCATGGTGCATATTATTAAGCAGTCATTACACATACCAGACAGTAGCAATAAACTTTATCATCCAAAATGAGCAATCATTTGATCTAAGCTTGGAAAGATTAAATAGTGCAGTGAAACTGGAAAGAAAAAATGAAATTATTGATCACCTTCTGGATAAAACATACCACTGCCTTATTACCACCTCTTCTATAGCCTCTCAATCTGTATGCATTATATTGGTAGGTAATTGTCCTAAATACAAAATAGATTTTGCTTAAAAAGATGCCTTCAATTTTATTATGGTTAAGAAAAATTCTGATGCCACTGACTGACATGTTTAATTAAAGTTGTCCAGAAGTCAACTAAGATATATTACTAAGATATCTGTGAAGAATTTGGAGAAACTCTTGCAAGACATAGGTTCATGTTACCAAAGTCCACAAAGACTGTAGCTTTATCTTTTTTTAGGAATTTTTTCAGGTATGTGTCAAATTTTTTTCAGGTATGTATCAGGAGTCCAGCCTTATGTTTTGCAGCCCAAAGATCCAAAGCTTTCTGTATGTCTATAGTATTTCGTGTGCTGGAAGCAAAAAACTCTGCATCTCTATGTACTAGCTTGTCTACTATTAGGGGAGAAGCATTATGCCTTCAAAATAAGATACATAGAGAAAGCATAATTATACCCTCTAAAGAGGATATAATCTCATAATTGTGCAGCAGAGTTATCCTCAGATTGCACCACAAACCATTCTTGTATGCCTGACAGACTAACTCTGGGCTCAGCTACTAGTCTGAGGATATTATTTTTACTTAAAAGCTGGTTTAATACTGAACACACATGTACTCATATGTTGGTTCATGTGTATGAAGTACCTTATTTACTAAAACAGATACTCCTATCTGGTTAGTTTTTATTCACATGCACACAGATATAGAGAAACCAAGCACTTGAAACACTCAACTGTAATTTTTTTTTTTTTTTTTCACAGCTAATAATGGCTCTTCACCACAAAAAAGAAAACCACTTTTTTTAAAATGCAGTGGTGGGGGGAAAGGCTAGCAGGTTTATTTTGCTTAAGTTGCTGTGGTGTGTCACATTCAGCTCTAAACACTGCAGCTATTACCATATGTCATCAAATAACCAGCAAAAGCAGCTGTGTTGTTCCTCCACAGTGACCCCACCTAGAAATTTAGAGACCAGGAGCAGGATGATACCAATTTCTAGCCCCACACAGTCATGCACATACCTATGTACAGTTCAAGAAAGTTTTTAAATGAAAAGAAATATTTCACCCTACTGAATACTTCTCTGCTCCTGTGTCTTGCTTTTGCAGGATGCATCATTGCACAGAAATATTTGCCAAATATATGGCAAAACCCATTAAATTCTGATGTTTCTCTGGGTGCAGTAAAGATACAACACAACAACTACATACATATATTTATATCTATATATGCTTTTGTTCCTGCTGTTTGCTGAGTTTTTGAACTCGTGCAAAAAGCAGTTTTTGCCAGTGTAACAGTGGTGTTTAGTGAAGACAAAGCTTGTTCATCACAGCAGGGGGACAAAGGGGAGGGGAATGAAGGTCAAAGGGTAAATTCCAATTGCTGAGACATGTTTTTATGAGTTGAATCTTAACCATGTGATAAGCAGCATTCAGAGTCTGAGCAAAATGGAGTAAGGAATCTTACTTATCTGGGGGAACATTCACGAACCACTGTAGTAGTTTGATATCTGGCTCACAAAAGCTGGGTTCTTGCTTTCCTGTGGTTGCTTTCTCCTTTTGTTCTAGTTGTCAAATGGAGTCTTCTTAGGTAATTAACATGTTCCTTCAGCCTTTGGAAATGGAGAGGAAAATACGTGCTTGGTTTCTGCTGTATGCATGGCAATTACTTCTGCTTCACAGAGTGCCTTTGATTCCCAAGATACACAAAAGGTGCTGGTGCTATCTTTTTGGTAGAAACAACATGCAAGAAGAAAGAGGCTCCCCTTAGATACAAAAACATCATGGGCAGGAACTGCAAACACTCTGTGTGAAGGGGTAACAGCAGCAGCTGCTCCAAGGACAGGTGTAGCAGATTTTCCACTACTTCTTACATAAATAGGATAGGATAAACTTTTGCCCTCTTGCCAGATCCTTTTCCTGGTGGTGAGCAACCACCATAATCTCATTTTAGTCTGTTTTCTTGCTAGCTACATGGTAGGAGTGCAGGAATCCTGCATCCAGCTAGATGGTATTGGGAATATCCTCTTGTAGGAAGGATACATTAAATGTAGCTGTGCTGCGACTGAACTGATGTAGATCTGCTAACCACTATCTGCACTATCTATTGGTAGCTGAGCCAAAGGACCACAAAGATGGGATTTTGGTAAGCAGAGACCCCACCCCTGCTGAAACTCCCTAAAAATGTGTCATCAGAAGAATTCAATTAACTGAGTGTAAAAAGTAAACTGGTTGCTCTATATCTGGCTTTGCTAAATCAATTTCTCTGCTGATATTATTGTTAGATATAAATGAGTGCACCTACACCAGTTTATGCTTGCAAAAAAATTAATCTGTTGATTTTGTACAACTTGTAGGAGTACTGCCACTGATACCACAAATTAGGCCAAACAAAAATAATGAGACACTTAAATGTTGTGTTACTATATATGAAAGAAGATTTAGAAAACAAGGTCCGCTCCTTGTCCTGTTCTTAAAGCTCTGTGAACACTGACAGTAATTTAATATAACCAGAACCCACCCACACTGTTTGATTCCTGTGTTTTGACAGACAATTTACCAGTTCCTCAGTTGCTCTAAATCTGCAGTTTCATTTCAGTCACTGGAGCTACATCAGTTTATTCCACTTATGGACCTGATCCAACACCTTCAAATAGCTACAGGAGGATAAAATTTCTGCCTATTTTGTCCTGCTTTACAGGATCTGCTCCCTATGTTTTCTCATATAACAGATATGACATAATTTTCCCACCAATTACTGTTACAACTACCATAAGTGGCGGAAAAATATGTCATGCAAGCCTGATCCTAAAATAAGCACCTCAAATCAGTAAATGTTACTGACTTTTAAGGACAATTCTCTTGAATTTAAGTTTATAGGATTATTGCTGAAGTTTGTACAATGGTGCAGTACAGTCTATTTCACTTCAAGAGTACAATTTATTAATGGGAGTAATTGAAATGTATCTTTTGCCTATGAGCACAGCTGTAACATTCACATCCAAATATTGATGATGTCACATGTCCCCTGAAGGTCCAAATCTTTCTAAGTGCTTCAGGGGAGATAAGAGAGATTAACAGCCTGAAGAAATAGTCCTACTATGAGTTCTCATGTAAGCTTCATATTTGTCCTAGAAGAATTAAAGTTTAGTAATGGGGCATATTTTCCCACTTCTTAGGTTTTCATTGCAGTATCTTTCTTCTGTACTACTTGTAAAATTGAGTTTTCCTATTTTGGAATAGGTTCACTTGACCCCAGAAAAACCTAAAATATTACTAAATTATTTTCACCATTTTCTAAGGAAAAAATTATTTTCTTTACTCCTAGTGTCAGCAAATAATAAAATATTGTTGCTTTGCTGATAGCACAGCAGACAAAACCCATAAAGCTAAATAGACTTTTTGCAATGCTAAAAATTGACTTGAACAGAAAGCAAAATTAACTTTTTAATTTTGTTTAAAGCAGAGATATTAAATAATCTCCAAAGTCAAACACTGCTAGAAATCTTATTTTAAACTGGGGAGCATTTGACAGCATTGAAGGTCTCACACAGCTAAACAAAAGCTTTCTGAGGGAAGTTTCAGAAGGCATTTCTTTATGCTTTGTCCATATTCTAAGTGCCCTCTACTGCCAGAGGAGCTGTACTACAGAGAAAGCCTGCGAGAGCGAGTAGGAACCCACCCAGGGACTGCTGGAAAGGAAGAATTCGATACTTCCCGGTACTGCTTTTCAGCCTATACGTAGCTGGACTTGAAAGCTATCAGCAATAAGATGTTGCGTTTTTTATAAGAAGCAAAAGGAAAATTAATCCAGTGGAGATATGTAATCATTTATTTCTCCTGGCAATGTGAGCTGTTCCTTTCTGCAGCTTGCTGTCCTCCATTGATTTCTCTACCTATTTGTGATGTCTATTTCGGCATTTGAGAGAAATATTTCCCAAGTCCAGCTGTGACCGTGCCTAACGAGCAGAGAGAGAAGTTTTACACTTGTCCCAAGTACAAAGCCCAGTCAGGGAGAGGAGGGAGGGGAGAAGCCCCTCCCTGTGGAGCTGATGGGGTGCAGGGGCTGGGGAAGTCGAACAAATGTAATCAACACATGCACTCTCACCGCAGAGGAAATTCTTTCTGGGGCACAGGGAGGTGTCTGAGCCAGGACTTGCTCCCCTGGGAAGGATTTCTCCTCCTTGCGAGTGAGAGCCGCTTGCCACGCACAGCCCAGCCCTCAGCGAGCTGCTGGTCATTCCTCATGTGCCGTTTGCACTGCATTTCTCAGCAGAATGACTCTCATTTTTTTTACCAAGCTTATATTGTTCAACAGAGACCAAAAGTGACTTAGGAGTTTCTGGGTGTTATTTCCATGTAAAACAGTCAGACAGAGAAAATGCAGGTCTGCACTGTGTGGAGCTGCAGATCTGATTGTGAAAATCAGTTCTGAAAGCAGTGGGGGAAAACGACTCACCTATGACTCAACTTTGGCCCTTCATAAGTTAGAAGTGGATGTTTATGTATTCCAGATAGTCTTAGTACATTTAAAAGTCTGTATTGTGCATAGTGTAAGAACATGGACGCATATTAGTGCATGTATGTGTGTACGAATATATATACAAATACATATATGTGTGTGTGTCTGTATTTACTGTGTGTTTGTGGTGATGGATAGTCCAATCACTCTGGCCAAGCTGTGAACCAACAAAAACCGTAATACTGAAGTCCCTGGTCTCTGATCAGATTAACCCTTCATCTCCCAGCACACCTGGCAGTGCACTGAAATTCCCTGACAGTTTCCTGTCTCCTGCAGAGGTCATTATGAGTTCAGGTACAGTCTCAGCATTTGAAAGATACAGGAATCCCTGAAAAGTGGGAATTAGGGCCGTTTGTAGGTGATGTGGAGGCCTTGCTGGTTACTGAAGTGACCAATGCTGTGGGTGCAGCTCCATCATGGGGACTGTTGAAGCTGTTGGGAGTTCCCAGTGCTGCAACAGCCAGTGTTTCATTATAAAGAAGTATTTGAGAAATTACATTTTTGTTGCCTTTTTCCTCTTTTTCTGATTTACAATATGAAAGACATTCCACAGACCCGTGTGACCTCAAGGTGATATTGAAAAACTTTAAAAGCAAGAGCTCAGCTATATTCTCTGCTCTTCCTCATGAATGTATGGGATTATTTTTTACAGGATATTCTGAAGTGTCATGTCCAACCTGGTTTAAATAAGGCAAACTACAGGAATGATTTTGCTACTTTTGGGAAAGGCTTTGAAACCAGTTTTCCCTGCAAAATATGCCATAGCACTTTTTAATGATTTTTGTTTGGACTTAGCAGATTTCTGAAAAAAACAAACAAAAAAAAATTAAAGTCAAGTAAGTCCATAGATTCATCAGATTGTGAAGTCAGTTCTTGGACTTGCAAACTGAGATTCCTCAATAAGCAGTTCATATTGAAAGTGAACAAATTTATACACTGAACATAAGGAGGCAGGTGTTCTCAAGAATCTTTTGCTTCTAGAAATACTCTCATGTTTCACCATGCAATTAAAATTATACCAGCCAAATGAGATAGAGCTGAATTATCTTCTACTATATATATAGTATATATATACACACATATATATATTTATATGACGCTTCTGTGCATGTAAGACTTCTTAGGCTGGCTGTGTTTGAAAGTGAGGCACTTTGTTTCAGTAAGAGTAACTTTCAGTGTGAGAGTGATCCTTCAATATTTCCAAGGGCAGGACATCAGCCCTCATCTCAGTGCAGAACTCCAAATGCTTAACAGATTTTATTGTTTGAATCTCCATGCTCAATTTGTCTTTTGTCCTCTGCTGAGAGTGAAGACAAAGGTGTTGATCATTTCCTGCCTCTATTGATGGATTTTGTTCTGGATGCAGTAGTTTGAGGTGACAAATTTTACTACAGGAAGAAAGCCAAACACTAAAGAGCTCTTTAATATAGTGTAGGCAGACTGAACAAGAAACTGTGATTTCAAGTGGAAGTGGACAAATTCAGCTAAGCAAGAAACTACGTATAAAACCAAAGCCCATAGCTCTTTTCCAAGTTATACAAACCCTAGTATCTTCAGATAAAAACTTGATACTTTTAAGGAAGTTACACTTTACTCTAGTCAAGCAGAAATTATTTGGTTTACTACAGAGATAACTGGGTAGAATTTGGTGGCTTCTGATGTCCCTGTAGTATGTTGGATTATACTGACAAGTGGCAAACGATGAGAACTGATGATATTCAGCAGACCCCTCTAGCCAGAGCTCTGTGAACGCTTGCACATGTAGATGCACTAGATATTAATGATATTGTCTTCTCACAGCCTGTGTGAGATTTGATTCAGGGACTAGATATGAAAGGTACATGTAATGAGATACAAAAGTGACTGCAAGAAATTTACTTCATCTTGAATTCTGGTAGTTTAAGTGGGTCACTCACCAGTGATGGAGTTTGATTTGCCAAGAATGGTACAGTTCCTGTCTTAGAGTGATGGCCAAAACACCACAGGTGGCTGAAGAAATCCAGGACTGGACAAACTAATCAGCAGTAGATTGAGGTCACTGCTGAACAGTAGAATGAAAGCATACAGCAAGATCTAGCACTATGAGTGGAGTGGAAAAGTGTCAAAGACTGGTACTCCTGAGCTATTGTCTCAGCATTTCGCAGCTGCTCAGGTCAAGCATTCACAGAAAGGATTCAGAAGATGAGGATGAATGGTCAGAGATGCTTTCTCATCACTTGCCTTTTCCTTGACTGGCTCCCCCTCATGGGGGAGCTCCCACCTTTACAGCTCCCTAGTAAAAAAGGGGCACAGTGCACAGGCTGTCTATGGCAGCTCTCTCTTGGAAGACCATGAAGTTTTATAAGCTCCAGCTGTTTGAATCAAAGACACCATATTCCCTATTCCTCCATGCCAGTGACCAGCACTTCCCAGAGATGCAGCCTCACTAAGAGAGAGTGGCCCAGCTCCTCTCTCCTGGCTGAGGACAATACCATGCTTTGCCTCCCTCTTTAGCTTATGCCCACTGCTCTTACGCTGGGTCTTGCTCATCCACATGCACACACTCTCTCCCCATGTGTACCACCATGTTATGGATACATATGGTAAGTCATATGTATTCCAGTAATATGCATTCCTTTGAGTATTATTGCACTCATAAATATTCTGTACATGCAAATACCTAGCTATCGCTAATATTCCCTTCCACCCCTCTCACTTCCACTTAAGACCTCAACCTTCAAGCCACTGAGAGAATCTCAGCAAAGGATAAGGAATGAAGCAATTTTATTTAAAAGATACACTACTTTCACTATATTGGAGTGAGCCATAAAAACCTTAAAGTCAGATCATTAGAAAGTGTTTAATAAGCCAGCATTGAGAAGCTTCTTCTCAGCCTGGTTGCAGAAGATCCCAATAATTCCTAGCTCAGACTTAAATAAGTGCTAGAAAACCTTGACATTACTATGATGAAAAATCATACACAAAATACTACAAGTGACAGTCCTGCTTATATCAAGCAGTAATGGGGTGAACCTTCTCTTATTTTGAAGAATTAAACAAGATAAGTTAATGAGTATTGATCAACTGCAGTTATTGACAGAAAGATATTATCAAACTACCTGATGAAAATAAAATTTTGCTTTGCAACAGTACTGTTGATGCGATAAGATCTATGAAACATTCAATGGGCTTTTTGAAGATTTGAATTGAGTATCTAGAACTGTATAAAATAAATGTTTTACATATTATGTAAGTTAATCATCAGCTCATGGCTCCTGAAATTTAATTATAAGTGGAAAATTATCACTGAGTAGGACCACACTAGATTTTTTTCCAACTTTGTCATATTTTTAATAATAACACATAGAAATCACCTAATCATATAACTTCTGATGAAGTTTTCATATAAAGGAAAGACTGACAAGTGATAAATAAGGATAAAAGCAGATCACTAGTATAAAAGGATGTGCACTGCACAGAGAGCTAGAACAGTCAAACACATGTTTCAATACCAACGATAAAAGCTTCTTTATCTAAAAGAAAATATATGTCATATTAAAAAGAAAGAAATTCCAGATTGTAAGATTATCAGGCAGTATTTCCAATAAAAAAAGAAGTAGCACTCATGGCAGACACCTGAATATGTTTTGCTCCTGAGTAGCCATTGTAGCATCTGTGAGTAAAGGTATGATTTAGTAAAATAATTAGCAAAACACTTGAGGGTTTAGTGTTTTGATATTGGAGCATCTGCTGTTAGAGTCCAACACTGCTGTCCACACTTTAAGGAAGATATTACAAAAAAAAAATCAAATATTTATTATTTATAAATAATAAAAATGGTGGTAAAGTTTTATTATTAACTTGATCAGTTCACCTCTGAATAGGGAGTCTTGATCATCTATAGTTTGGATGCCATATTTTGACTAAGTTTCTGTGCTTAATTTGGGAAAAATCTACTACTTACTCTAATGCAGTAACTTCTTTTTTGGGTAGTTTAGACGATCTGAAATTCTTGTGCTTCACCACTACTGACTGTATAATTGCATTTTTTTCCCTCTCAATATTCCTGTAAAAAAGACAGCAAAAGACAGCCCAAAGTCTAGGTGGAGATAAAAAGTTGTGACATGTCTCCTTAGCTAATAAAGCCATAATGCATAATTAGACCCTGAAATTTGCTGAATTTTATGCACATGTTGAGGAATGAACAACACTGCTATTTCCCCCTTGCCTTCAGAAGCATGTCCATACACAAGTCTGTCTCTGTGCAAACATCCCTGGTGTGGGAAAGGATGGCTGGACAGCTGCAGGCTTGTGCTTGCCTCTGCCACAAGGAAGTATGGAGGTAAGAGATGAGAGACAGAGGCAAGGAAAGGCCTTGTGCAGCACTGCCAGCTTGGCTTGAGCTACTTGCTCAAATCTGAATCTGGGCATTGCTACCAAGCAGCAGAGGTAAGCCTTTGAACTCATCAGAAAGAAGGTCAAAAAGAGCAGATTTTCTCAAATCTGTAGTTATCTACATGGGGAAGCATACTTTGAAGAATGCACAGTTGTTCAGTCTAGCAGAAAGGTATGATAAGATCCAACACCTGGAAACAGAAGTGAGAATAATTCAGACTAGACATAAGGCTTGTATTTTTAACATTGTGGGTAATTAGGCATTGTGAATTAGCAAGTCAGGACTGCAGTATATTTTCCATCATGAGAAAATGCTAAGATTGGGCATTTCTCTAAAAGGTATATTCAGCTCAACCATAGCTGTAAAACTAGAAAAAGGAATTAATTCAAGGACATTCTTTGACTTATGTAATGTGGAAAAGGACAAGAATACAATATATAATCATAGTATGGGATTTTGCCTTAAAATATGCATAATTGTGAGTTTGAAAAGAGAAGAGAAAAGTCAGAAGATGTGTGGAAAAGATAGTTCAATTAAGTAGACATAGTGAGAAGTTCTAATCTCTGTATGCATTTCTCTCTCTTTTGTGCAGCTGAGACTCTACCCAGTATATGTGAGCAGACTTGCACCTGTACTGACCAGATTTATTCAGGAGCTGGAAGATAATACCTCAGCTCAGCTTCCACTGTGGACCCACTGCACTTCCCTGAGTGAGTGCACAAAGTTTCAAGTATGAAAAAACTGTGTGTGCTCTCCAGGGCTAGCAATAAAACACAAAATAACTGAGAATGAAAACAGCTAGCTTAGGCAGATGGGAGAGAACTAAATGTCTACTTAGACCTGTAAGTTGAAGTTGTGGATGGCTCCACACTTCAGAGCAATAATTTAACCCATGACTCTGACAAGTCTGTCTGCTGTATTCTCTGCTTGCCCAAGCACTGAAATGCTAGTTCAGCAGATGACCTGAACCACCCATTCCTATTCCCTGTTGACCAA
Organism: Urocynchramus pylzowi; assembly: GCA_013397555.1. Taxonomy (NCBI): domain Eukaryota; kingdom Metazoa; phylum Chordata; class Aves; order Passeriformes; family Fringillidae; genus Urocynchramus; species Urocynchramus pylzowi. The sequence continues at coordinate 670,384 of VZRH01000999.1, read as the reverse complement.
AATCTAAATGATATTTCCAGAAATGTCATATTCTTTGCATCATTTTCCCCCTTTTCACAGCTCTTGCAAATCTCTTAGACACCTGGAACTCTTGACCAAGGACCAAATCCTTCATCTCCCACAATGGCAATAAACGATCAGAATTTAGGAATAGAAATAGGTTGCAGCTGCCACATATAATGCCACAGATAACACAGAATGGAAAAAGCCAGCTTTTACTGCTTCCCTAAGAAAAGAAAAATTAACCCTTGACTTGCAGTTCTACAGTCACCTGTTATTTGAAGCACTTTTTCTTCCAGTTATTTCCAGGAGTTAAAGCTCAGAATTAGAGCCTGCTCTTGCTTGCTGCCAGTTAAACTTTTAGAGGTAGTTTTAGAACATCTGAAAAAGAAAAGTTCATCTTCTCTGAACCTGTGCATTGCCTAACAATGCCCATAATCATTTGCTCCTCATTTTGTCAATTTCTACATTTATTACAGTTTTATCACATGTTAGAGATAGCTAAGATTTTTTTGCATGGTTGCTAGACCCTCTCTAATGTCAGAATGAAGCTGGGTATGTAAAGATTTCACAGATTAGGATCACTGCATGGCTAGTATGGTCCTATTTATTTCTAAGATATTGTAGCAGCTGAGATCAGATGAGCTATTTGGGCCAGTAGGTCAAGTTTCACTGGGAAAGAGGAGGTACTGTCTGTTAGGGATCCTAAGCCCAAGCAAACCAGGCAGTATATAACACTGAAAAGTCTCCCAAATGTTTTTCATGAGAGACAGAGGTGAGCATCAGAAATCTTGGTTCTAACAGAGCTGGCTTTTAAAAACAGAAATATTAAATTGTACTGCAGCTCCAAATGTGCATACAGACAAGATGAAATAATAAATTTAATCAAGACCCTCAAGTGACATTAACATCCTTACTAAGCTTCAGATAATGTTCTGTTTGGAAAATACTCTATCAGTTAGATCTGCTCACATGTGAAATGGCAAAAAGATGGAAAAATACATTATGCCACAACTCACAAGAAGGTTTTTCTGAATCACTGACTTCATCAGCAGTTTGGAGTAGGTGCTTTGAAGAGCTGTTTTTCCCAGCTCTGTCTTTTGGGGACTCATGCCCACACACTGCACTTTTTTCAGCCACTGCCAACAATGGCTCCATTCTATGACACAGGAAGACCACTCACAAACTGAAATGGCAACTGTCTGTACAGCATCCTCTGAGGCAACTCAATGAATGTCAGCCTTGTCTTGGGCTCTGCTTCTCATATAATTTCTGCTTTATTTTAATTGTACCTTAGCTACATGTACATAACTCTTTGAAACACCACATTCTAATTCTGGTTTTGGACCCCCTTTCTGGAGCCATGCAGTTGATTCCTCATGTAGACTCGCCCAGCTTGTGAGTTGATTTAACCAAGGAAGCTTCCCAAGCTGTAGAGCTGTGCAGAGTCACAACTTGGTGCACTGCAAATCTTCCTGGTACATCTATATTTTTTGTGCACCCTTTGCTCAAATTCCTGATGTACTCAACAATGTGATAAGGTCTTCACCAAAAAGTAAAGCAGTTTGTGAGATTACAAGCTTGGGTTATGGCATAGAGAGGATGCCATCTGAGAAAAGAAAAAAGAAAAAAAAAAAGAAAAGCCACAGCTTCCATGAGGAAAGCATATGCAACCCTCAAACCTTGAAAAAAGTGGAAGAAAATCACTGTCAATTGCTGTCCTACTTATTTTGGGTGTCAAGGATGGAGCTGGTCTGAGTTCCTCACCCAGAGAAGGGTGAGAAAACTGCAGACCAGTAGAGGAGATGTGGCTGCAGAGCTAAATTGCTAAGACACAGAAGAAAAGAATAAGTCAAAACAAGCTAATTTGGGAGTCTAAAAACACGAATTCTCACTTTAACAAACCTTTTTGTGCCAGAGCACCTAGACAGCAAATTTTATCCTGGAAAAATCTTTCTCCAACTTCTCACTGCTTTTTTTTTTTTTCTTCTTGCCCTTTTTTTCCCAAATAAGAGACCTTATATTCAACAGTATCTTGGTACATACTGGTGCATATTAAGGAAAGACCAGATTCAGTTCAAGTTTTTCTTGTTTACAATTTCAGGCTGAATTCTGCCCTCCAGTCCTGACTCCAATGGGAGTAACACTTGTGTAATTGAATACAGAATGCAACCCTTACAGTTTTGGTCTGACCAGTAACAGAACTTTATGTGTGTTTAATTCATTTTTAGGTTTAGGCATTTTTTCAAATTGGGGCATAAGTTCTGCTCTCGTGTGAGGAATGAAAATAATAATAAAAAAAAAGGCAGAAACTTATATTTGGTTTCAGTACAGTCATGCACCCATGCATACATCCATATGAATCATGTAGAGAGAAAGAGAGGAAGGAACGTCTGGAAGATATTATTTTTAGAGGTATATAACCATTAGACATCCTTCCTTATTGTTGGAAAAGTCTTCAAATCAATGCAGTAACAAAACATCCACTTGTTGTTTATTGATGAGGATGCTCCTGTGCCCAGCTGTAACAGGGTCCTGTTCTGAGGGAGAGAGCCTGCAGCAAACTCCCTCGGCGGCACTGGGAGCAGGATCAGGCCTTGCTGGTTTGAAGGTCACTGCATAATACATTCATATTTACAGTGCTGAGCACAGAATGGCCTTTTTGGTAGATGTTTTGCTTTTCTCTAAGTTTTCTATTGTGAAAATATGAGAATATTTAGGGTTGGGTAAAATATACCTGAAGAAAGAAATTAATTTGGTCATAAGGAATGATATTTTCAGTAAGGAACTTGGCCTACTTAAGTCTGTGCATGACAGTAATAACCAACCTCCTCCTGGAATGCTGAATTAATTCCCAAAGCTACAGTAACCCCTAAATTATCAAAGTTTTGCCAGGCCAAGGGAAAGTGGGTACTGTACCAAATCTGAAAGCGAAATTGAGGGAGAGAGAGAGAAAGGGCAGAGATAATGTAAAAAGAGACCTCAGAGACAAACATTAATTTAAAACAAAAAACCAAAATAACACTACTTTGATTTTTACTCAAAAAAACACATCAGAAGGCTTGCACCAGTGCCAGTCTGGAGAGGCAAGGAACTGGGAAGTTTTTTGCAAATTATGGTATTAGTACAACAGACAAAATATTAGGACATTTTAGCAGATGGGAATGAGAAGAAGTTGCAAAGGTGAGATGACATTTAACCAAGTTGTCTGAGAACTGACATGTGAAGCACAGTAATGGTACTTTGGTTTAAAGCCTCCACAGAGCCAGAGAAACAAAGTGTGATTAATGCAAAATTGATCTTCACTCAAGTTCCTGTGGTGCTAGTTATTGCAGGCCAGGAAGTTTATTTTTGTGTCAGGTAAAAAAGAGGAGACTGTAACAAAATATCAGTATCATATGGGAAGAAGATCAAGATTAACTTTTGTGCAGCAGTCATGCCCCAAAATCTTTTATAGTTGTTAGATCACATTAATGTGTGTATGGATAACACAGCCAGTTGATACAGTGTGACTGGATTTTCAACAGACTTTCAACAAAATCCCTCACCAAAGACTCTCAGAGAAACAAAAACTTGAAGATTAGTCATGGGCTAAATGGAAGGTATTCCTCAGGATTAGCAACTGGTGAAAAGAAGGGAAACAAAGGGAAACAGTAAGTGGTCAGTTTTCACAGAGAAGGACAGTTACTGACAGAATTCCACTGGAGAGCTCTCTTGGGATTCTGCTGTTCAATGTATTCATAAATTATCTGGAAAATGTTAAGTAGCGATTTATCACTTCACTGTTTATGAGACTGATTCAGGATTAAACCTATGATGTAAAGTGTTATGGAAATGACTCCACAATAAAAATAACAGATGAAATAAAGGGTAAAAACTTGGAGGTAAACAGCTTTAATATATACAGGAGGAGACATTCTCATCTCAGGAGATTTTAGATGACTGTGAGCCTATTGGCTGTGCCAGAACAATGCTATTGACAACAAAAGACAAGAAGGGAGTTAGGAACTACCAGAAGAAGAATAAAAGAAAGAAAATTTCATTGTGCTTGTGTATAAGTCTTTGGTACATGCATAACCAGAGCTCCATGTGCAGCTGGGGTGAACAGCATTAAGGAACACCAAAAGGTTTCTGAGAGAGAAAGACTGAGCATGTCTTTGAGAGTGTGAAATATGTCTTTTGTGTGCAACTGCTGATAACTCCACAGCCTGCAAAGGGAGCCTATTGTAAAGCCACCCATCTTATACTTCCTGTAGCGATTCTGAGCAGCACAGCCAACAGGATATGCTCAGGACATATTCCCATGAGGAATCACCATCAAGTGTGTGCTCTATCAACTAATCCTTTCTGGGAAGAGCTGGCTTTACTATGTGTGTGTTGTATGGGTGGTTTGTGTAAGCAGAGCTATGCTTTGTTGAGCAGTGTGTAACTACACACTGCTGTCCAGGAAAATTATGCTGTCAGCATGGTGATCCTGCCAAGTTCCTAGGGGGATTCCCTTGCATCTCCTCATGCTTCCAGGGCATCCCTGTGGCTCCATGTCAGGAAAATTTAAACAGTGTCTGGACTGGACTCCCTGAGATCTGTTTGTTCGAGGCAGGAATTGCCAAAAGGCTTTTCTGCAGCAGATGCTGTACAGTTTTACAGAATCCAATTCTACATATTCCTACATGTGTGTGAGCTTGTCCAGCTAGGTGTGCATGTGTGTTGATACCCCTACATGGCTGATAGAGACATTCGATACTAGATAGATTTATAGTTGTCTAATTGTGAAAATCACACCATGTGCAGTAAATCCTTTTGCTAAGTCAGATTAAAGGTGCTGTTACTCATGGCAATGTAATACTATCTATAATTTCTGTGTTAAACTTGACATTATAAATCCTTTAATCTGAGTATTTAAAAGCTGCTCTACGGCTCATTTTTCAAACGGCATTCCAGTTAACACATTTACTGCTAATGAACCACTAACTTGTTCTTTCTTTCTTGGATAAATGCTGTTGACCAACATTATTATTTGCTCGTCAAATAATTTTTTTTCTTTTTAATTTAATTGCTTCAATAAAAATATACACCAATAATGCATTTTTAATTACACTTCCCAGGTGACCTATGCAAAAAGAGGTTTTATAATGAAGCCACAATAATTAGCCTGTCACAGTCCAGTTTGGGGCTATTGTGTAGTTGTCCTTTCCATGGTTCACCTTAGCCTGACTGGAATTCTAAAAGCCTTATATATTATCTCCCATAACACTTAGAAAGGTATTAAAAATGTGCTCAGTACTGGCAGAAGCAGGCTTTCTAATTATTTCAACCATTTCCAGTATGACGTGGTAGATTCCCTTGGGAACTGAAACAACAGCCCACTCCAGGATTTGTAATAGGCCCTAGAGCCTAAGTAGTTGTAGACAGAGCTGTTTCCCTCAGGATAGATAATTGGTTTACATAGCAGCTCCACATCTGAACTAATTCTGTTTTTTCCTATTGTCATTTCCCTGTTAAATATACATAACTATTTGGGGGTATTAAATACAATGTGGCTGACTACTTAATAGCAGAATAATTTGCATGAGCTTCTTTACCTGGGATGCTAATAACTGTTATCACCCTACATTTCCATGCATAAATGATAAATATTATTAAGGTGAAATTCTGCAGTCCTTAATCAAGAACACCTTTCACTGAAGCCACTGGGAGTTCTGCTCAATTAAATATTGCAAAACATATCTCTCAGTTTGTTGAAAGTAAGATATCATCATTAAGATATTCTACCTAATGTTTTTATTGGTCAGCTTATTAAATGAGTATTAATGTTATGTACAGGTATAACTAACACTGTAGGGTGCTGATCTCTTATCATCAGTTTATAAACCACTTTTATGAAATGCTCAATTAGCAGAATTAATGATTAAGAAACAAATATGTTTACTGTCAGTGGAAACATCCTGATTCTAGCAACTAAATGTCCTGAATCTGAGTTGCTATAAAGAGAAGAGAAACAGTGAGTTTATTTTTAAAATACATTTTACTTTAAGCTTGCAAATCTAGGAGCAGTATGTACAAAACAATTGTAAAAGAAATCAAGGCACTTCAATAGTCGTGGTCTCTTCCTTTAACAAAAGATGTCTTACTATTTCATGTAAGGAAGAAAACAATTTTAGATCATTTGAATAAAACTTATTTGCTCACTGCTTTTCAAGGAACATAAAATCCTGAGTCTGCAAGTATGAAGTACTTCAGAAATTCAGGATGTTCAGAAATCACAGGATTACATCCTAATCCTTGTGGTTAAATGTGATACCCAGCTGTGCAATGCAGTTAGAGATTTCATGTCTTTGACACTAAATGTGGTCATGTTGGAGTTGAAGGACCCTAACAACAAGATTCATCCTGCATTTCCTATTTGTCCCCTCATTTCAGTCAGTATCCTGGGTGCATAAAAATTATTATTGTGCCTGCAGCTTTCTATGTGATATACACAAGAACTTAAAATACCACATACATTTCTGGTGTCCATCATTCAGCACCAGCTCAAAAATGACATGGATGTTATGATTTCAAAAGCATTGCTTTGTCACTCTTTTTGTCTGATATTAAAATGTTGTTGCTAGACATTTTCTGTCCCTGAAAGGAAGAATTTCAGAAAAAGAAACAGTGGGAAATCAATTCACAAGAGTGGTCAAAATGTGATACCCTGAAGTTTACAATTCTTTGTAGAAATACCTAGGGATATTTCGTCTCATAAGAGGTACAGGTCAGACCCTTCACACCATGACCATTGCCATTGATTTCAGTGTATAGAGCCAGTGGCTCCAATTCTACAAAATACTCAAGTCCTAGTAAAAAGCTACTAAAGCATAGCAAAACCAATAAGCATAGGCTTAGCTTTAAATTTATGCTTAAGTTAAATGGGAAGCAAAAAGATTTAAGTCTGCATTTGCCTACTACCAAGAAGTTCTTGTTCCCAAAATAAAGCACTGTTTTGTGCTGGGAGAGGCAGCTCCTCTCCACCAAGACTGGTGTGGCTTGTTCCAGAGATACAGCTGTCAAACCTAAGCATTTTAATGAACAGTAAGCAATATTGTTAAAACAAATCTTAGACTAAAACTAATATGCCTAACATGCACAAATACAACATATGGCATATGTTTTGTGTGTAAAAGGACCGAATTTCTTAGAGGAGGAGAAAGGATGAGTAAAAAAATCAGTCATGTGAGTTGTCAAATATAACCTTTTGGCATTCTAATAAACTGTTGCTTGGATAGAAATATCAAGCTATTACTAATGGCTATTAATGTGTACATGCTTCATGTAATTTTATAGTATCTTATTTTAATATCTGTAATTGTAATGAATTGCAATTTAGGAAGGAAACAATTTTCATTTACTTTATATAACATAATTATGGACCAAATTAACCCCACACTAGTCTTAATTACATTTAGTTTCATTTGGCTGATCAAGCAATTAATGTGCCACTGTATTTTGGAAGTAAAAACCAAGTTGTTATGGTCTGTCTTCAAAAAACATGTACTCATCTCAAATGTAGCCACTGTGTAAAACTGTCCTTTGGAATATTTTTTTTTTTCCTTGGTTTACTGTACATCCGTATGTTGCAGCACAAGAATGTGAGTATAATGAGGCCCTTCTGCACCTGGGGTCCTGTTATACTATGCTGCTTAATAATCTTCTCTTCATGGCACCCTTTATCTTCTGTTCTCAGATTGTACTTGTACTTTTCTCTTTTAATTGGGAACTAATTTTAATTTTGCCATTAGATACGATAAAAAAGCCCACATATAAACTTGTGATTTCCTCAAGCCTCTGTACTGTCACTCAGCCTTTTTTTGAAGTCAGGGCTAGAACTAGCTCTTTTTGCTCTTCTGGCTAAAGAATAGCAGAGGGAGAATATTTTTAAAAGCGAAGACAAGAAAACCCATAAAATATTGAGCTGCATACTGATGTTCATATTCGGGTTTTCCTCAGCACTCCAGTGAAATCAATGCCAGCAGAATGCAGCATGAAAACAGTGTAATGGCTTTAGGATCTGACCCATTAGCATTTAGTACTATCTATCAGTGTGTCTAATCCTTTTCAACTAATTGAGAGAGAAAACAGCCTTTTGCAATACAGGTATGTTGTGAATCTAATTGGGGTAGTACAAGGTAATTTAAGCACAGTTCATAAGCAGGGACATTCTCACAACAACATAGGCACTGTATTATCTATTTATGAGGATTTGGAGGTGCTTTCAGAAATCAAGTGACTCATGTCATAGCAATAGCTTTATGTTATTTTCAAAATTTGATAAAGAAATGACTATTCCCATGACCTTCACATTTCTCAATGGAAAGCAGCAGTGCATTTAATAAACCAGCTTTTATTTATGCTGCTTTTTTTAAAGATAATTTGTGTAGTTTGGTGACTTAGAGGTAATTTTCAGCAGCTTTCTTCCATTTAGAGGGTGGGTGAAGCACCAGTCTACACAGGACCATATTATTTGCCTTGAGAGTGCATGGTGTTCTGCTGGGATTAAGTCTTTGCTGGACCTCAGGAAAATCTGGGTCTTAATGTACTCTTCAGCTACTTCAGTCAAATTCTAGCACTTTTTTAACTGAAGCAATTCAAAGTCATTTTTAAAGCTTTTTTTAGTGTCCTTAACAGCAATTCTGAGAAAGCAATGGCTTTACACTTCCTTTTGCTCCAGATAATGCTCAAAGCTAAATTTCTCTCCCTGAAGAACATTAGTCAAACTGACTTTGTAGGGTCCTTTACATGACTAAAATGAATTGGATTTGACCTTTCATTTTTGACTGGTCTGGATGACAATCATCAAGAATATCGTATTATATTCATGTCAAAAGCTAAAAGATATTCCCCCCACCTCACTCTTAGTAGTAGGAAAGACAGCTCTCTTTTTTCTTCCCCCTCTGTGTCTGCTGTAAATTCTCACTTTGACGGTTGTAAAGAGCCAATGAAAATTTGGACAGAAGGAATGTCGAAGCATCTGTAGCCATGTGTTTCATCAAGATTTTCCTGCATTTCCCCTATTGGAACTGGCCCATCAGTCACTGCTTCTACTCAACAGTGTGCCCAAAGCTGCTCCCAGCTGATGTGGGTCACCTCCTGCCCAGACAGGGTAGCTGGCTGCACATACCACAGCTTGCAGCAGTTTGTCCTGTTCACGCAAATAGTCTAACCAGGGTTCACTCATTGGTGCTTAGCTGATAAAGCTCAAAGGCTGATGTAGACAATGCTTAGCAAATGATAAAAGTAAATCTGGCATAAAGTCACTCATGGCTTCTCAACTGTAGGAGAAACCAATCTCTCCAAGATAGAGATAAAACTCTGTATCAATTGGATGACACAGTAGATTTTTGAGAATCAGGGGTCAGAGTGAAGTATATCATCCTGCGCGTTGATTTGGGTCAGATCACGTGCAGTGTGGGTCATGATCAAGTGAAGGTGGAGAAGTCTAGTCTTACAGGAATAGCCTGATCAGTTGGGATAAACTCAAAAGGAATTTTGCTGTTGCTTTCACCAGTATGGGAATTTTACTTGCACATAAAGCTTCATGCAGTTAGAAACAGATGTTAAAGATGGAATTGATTACACCTAGTTTTCGCCCAAATTCTCTCTAGCAATATTTCAAAACCAAAAGAAGGCAGCATTTCCTAATGCTGCTATATACTAAATTTAAGGGAAATTTATATGGCAAAGTGATACAATCTGAGGTCTAAGCACACTCATTATCAGAGAAAAACACAGTAAAATGAATTGCAATTGCCGTAGTATATTTTTTCTATGAAAAGAAAATGTACTGACTACTGAGAAAAGAGCATTTCTTTTCATTTCTAATGCAAACAGCTGAACCACTGTCCCATACCTCTTACTGAAATAAGCAGCCCAGATGTGGAAATACACAGGATTTTTAGCTGCATTTTTCAGATGGTTAAAAATCTTTGGCAAGTTTACAGTGATTTTATTTTCAAAGCACTACTCTGTAGTTTTTAAATTATTATCTGCAATGAAGCACAGTCTTGGCACTTCCTGCAAAACCTGTTGGATACAGAGATCATTTCTGAAGAGGATGGAACAGAATGGTGGGTGAACAGTCCAAGTGCAATCTAGCCTTGAGCGTGAAAATGGGGTTATGGCTCCACGTGGCAGACTGAATATGACTCCCCAGTTGTTCCACAGCATGTAGTACATACATCAGTAATTACTCAAACTTTTAATAAACTAATCCAGCTTTCTCTGTAACAATTGGTGAACCTGCAATACCCCTCCTGCAGTACCACCACCTGGAGTGATGGCAGTGGGAATACCACAATGCCACACTGCTTTCAGGCTCTCTTTGCTATCCAGAGCTATCAGGGAAATGACACTTAGGGATTGGATTGACTCCTCTGTATTGTACCAAAAAAACCCACCAGAGGTAATAAAGGAGAAAAACTAACAGAGAACAATAAAGCCATTCAGAAAAATTGCTGTTAACATCCTAAAAGAAGTTAGCACAATCAAATTCTGATTTAGAACTGCCTCCTAGTATTCTTCTAAGCTTGAAAGGATCTTTAGGTCTGTTAGGGAAAACTAATGTGTTGTCAACTACCTTCTCTTATTTGCAAGATGTCATTTTAATACAGCCTCCTACTGTTTATTTCAGAGGAGATTGAAGAGCATCCTAAATAGTACTAAACTACAACTGACAAAACAATGATTACATACATTTAATTTTACATTATTTTTGATTTTTTTTGTAATTCTAATTTTAGTTTACTCAATGTACATCATACATTTGTCCATTAGTTTGCAGAAGTCAGTCATTCAGTTTGATTCCTCCAGTCAGTCGTTGGTGAAAATTATCCAATGTTCTACTCTATTTCACACTCAAAGCACTTCCATTATGGTTGGATAATGGTTGTACCATCAATAAAGAGTATGAATCCAGTTATGTGGAGACCTCGGCTTAACCTTTCCATATGCTATTGATATTTATAGAGCTTCTGACATAATCAATTAGTCTGAAAACTGGCACTCGTGGAAGGTAAACCCATATAAAGGAACCATTGCATCTGCATTTTCATTAACCTTTCAGATAAGTATGTAGAAAATAAAGACAAATATATACCATATGTAATGAACACTAATCCCCCAAATTTTCTAATGATATTGCAGATCAAGAATAAACTTGTTTAGTGCTATTGTGATTGCTTAGTTCTGCAGCTGCGTTCATGAGTGTTTTAATCTTCAGCCAGACATCTAGAAACACTGTGAAAGTTAAATGAGATTAGCTGACTCTCGTATGATACTCCTCTGAAACTAGTGCTGAATTTAAAGTCAGATGCAAATCCCAGTTTCATATGGTAGCAAATAGTATTTGAAGTCAGTTGCTAAGGGCTGACAGAGCATAGACAGGATCTAGGAAATATTAGACACACTATATACAAGTTTCAGGGGACTATGTAAGCAAGACAGTTTTGATATCTGGAGATATCTGGCCCTGGAAGAGGAGATGGAGCAACTGAGCTGGCCTTACTGTGGTTCATGAGAATTTGTTCTCCCTTTCCACTGACACACTGCAGAAGTACACTTTTGCTTTGTTGGAAGACTTACTCTGTTAAACACCTGATTTTTATACTCTCTTGATGGTTCAGAACACAAATCATGATATTTTAGTCCTTCGCTAGAATAAAGATTTAGTCATAATGGAAATATTTTCATCTTGAGAGAACAAGCTGTATCTAATTATTAATTAAAACATTATTACAGTAGATTAGTTTTCCTGGTCTGTACGTTTCACTCTATTAATGCAAGTCAGAAGGAAGACATTTCTGAAGAAATGAGTAGAAGAGTTGAAAAGGAAAGCAAGTCCTTGGTGTTATCACTGTCAAATCCACAGGACAGATTACTGGGATCCTCAGTAATGACAGCCATGCCTGGTTAGGCTAGCCTTGAAAAGAATCAAAAGGATTGTGTACACAAATAACACAAATTCTTCCCTAATTTTAAGAAGAGTGTGGGAGGTACAGCAGAAGAGAAATACAGAGGACTCTAGGCAGTCTTGAGGAAAGGACCATATGAGAAGCTACGACCATATTGACCTTTTGGGATTTACAGCTGGATCCAGTTATAGCAACCAGTGAGGTTACTGTTCACTGTTGAACACAGTGCTCACCTCTTTTTGGACCCAAGCCATGTGAATTACTTAGGGAGACTTAGACAGATGGGGAGAGGTTCCCCCTGCTGCAGCTGAAAAATAAAATTCACATAGACTTCAAAGGGGGCAGATTTTCCTCAGTCATCAAAGGATGTTGGGTCCTTCGTTATAATACCTTTACATATGCATAAGTACTGGCTAAAGAAAAATGGAATAGATTATATGTAAGGAAGAAAATGTCCTCAGAGCCTGGTTATTTAATACAAATTGTTTGGTGTGAGTGGGATATTTGCAACAGCAATCACTTTGGTTGCAGGACTACATGGCAAGACATTCTGGTGAAAGGAGTGAAATTCGTTCATTAATTCAAGATATATAGCTTTTACATTTGAATAGTAGGGCTAGAAAACGTAGTAGATGGAAGGCTTTTTAACTCATAAGATGGTGTTGTAGAAATGAAGGCCTTGTAACCTTATTTTAGCAGTCTGATGGGTTTTTGTTACAAATCCCATCTTATGCATTTAGTGCAGCTCTAGCCTTTTATTAAAATGGGAAAATATATTGTTTATAAAGGGTACTCTTGACAAATAGTAACCGAAGGAAGGTGCAAAAAATGTATTGTTTCCATAATCAGAGATACACTGTAAAACAGAATAAAGTGATAAATACAGAGTGCCATTGTTTGTTGTTGTTGTTATCTGTCTGTCCCCACTGGCAAGAAAGTCTAAATTAATTACAAAGAAATTTTTAATAAAAGAACAACAACAACAACCACAACAAAATTATGGGCTCCATAACCTGCAAGAACTTTGAATAAAAAATGTCCCCTGAAACTGAAAGTCCCTTTAAAATCTCCACACTTTCTAACTGTTTTCTGGATTTTTTCTTTCCCCTGCTCTTACTTAAAAACCTCTGGGTGATTTGTCCTATTCCCTGCCCAATAACAGCCAAACCATTGTTTTAGGGAAGATATTTTTAATGTTGTATATTTTAGCTTTCTGTTGTTTTTATTTCTTTTCCTTGGAAATTTCATCCACACACTGCAGAAAATGTGAACATAAGCAGCTGCAATATGAGATGAACTCTGAACACCAAATAGGTAGGCCCTAGAGGGGAGGAACTGAAATATGAGCTGCTTATTCTTGGAGCCCTTTAAACCCTCCAATCTGTTTTAAATTATTTTGGTGCCTCTATTTAAAGGTTAAATTTTTGTTGTTGTTGTGAGCCATAGTTTAGTAATACAAAACCTGGGCAACATCAGCATAGAGTCAATTCAGAGATTACACACCCAGGGTCCTTCCTGATCCTGCCTAAAGTGAAGCAGCATGTTTATACTTAGCAACACATTTTGACATGAATGAACTTTTCACGTCTCTGCTCATAAAATAAACACGTACATTCAGCAGGAAAAAAATCATCTCACTCAACGATCCAGCTTACATATGTTATTTACAGACCATATGTCGAAATCTAAATATGGTTATGTATATGCAAAAATTATAGATATAAAACACTGACTTCAGAGCTGTGCATAAAACATCAAAACTTTTACATCTATCACTAAATCCTTTTTTGGTACTAAGTCTTTAGTACATTTGATTTCACTGAAAAACCCCAAACTTATTTTCCCCTCTACCCCTTTCAAGCAAAATCTTGACACCTAAAGCATTTATGCTTTGTTTTTCCTTCTACAGTATTTTGTTTCAAGGCACTCATAATTTGAGCACTAGAGCTTAGATGTCAGCATGAACACAGTTTTGATGGCTGTTTTTTGCCATTGCCACTTTGAGCTCAGCTCTACTAAGTGCCAATGGGAAATTCCTAAAGGCCAAGGCATTTTCAATAAATTAGCATCAAGACACTGAGTCTTTGTATAGCACTTAGGTGAAACTTGATTCAAAATGCATATTTGGGGATTTCTGACAATGCTTTCTTTGTTTTTTATGCAAATTGAAAAAGCCTTGGAATCTCTTGAATTTATATGATCAAAGATGACCACCGTGAATGTGTCTGGAAGCATTACCAAATTACAGAAATACCAGAGACAGTTATATTATGAAGATTAAAATAGACATCTTTTTAAAACTCTGCCTTCGAAAGAACATTAGTTTTTTGACAATTCATTAACTTTACGTATTTTTAATCAAACTAATTTTGAAGCATCGCATTTGACATGATACACATCAAATAGTTACTGCTGGCTGGGGATTCAGAGACTTCTAGAATGTAGCAATTAAAGGGTTTATGCTCCTCTCAGTGGGCAAACTAAACTCCGTTACAATTAATTAGAGAAAGATTTACACATTCTTTTAAAGACGTGAGTATGGTTTCAAAGATATTAAGAAGCGTGGCACATAGTCCTTCCACTACAGCCACTATGATACAAACTTGGTGCATGGCTTTTTTTATTCAGACAATGATAGGAATGTTTTGTGTTTTGTTCTGCTGGACTATTTTATTTCAAAAACTGCAACCAGTTAATGAAGAAAGTGTTTCCTGCAAAGATATTTCAGTTACACATGTCCACTTCTCTACGTAAAGACCAAAAATACATTTTAAAAATGCTAAATAACTGACTGGTTTGGCAGTCCAGATAAATAACAAGGTACATATTGTCTCTGAAAGAAAAAATGGGATGGTGACTCATTCACTTCCCTGGGAAGTCTGTTCCAATAACTGGGAAATGGGACTTTCAAAGAAGGCTGCCAATCTATGAAAGGTTTAAAGGACAGCAACAGCATTTTCAATCAAATATTATGGGGTTTAGCTGCAAAGAAAGCCATTGTGAGGAATCAAAAAATCTCTATTGCAAGAAGAATTGAAAAGATTGTAAACAGCTACCAATTTTTTTGCTTGGTAGGCTGAATTTTTCTAAGTTCTGATGATGCCATGAGAAGGATTTAAGGGCTTCTACTGCCAAAATAGAGCTCAGAAAAGGTTAAATATATAGTTTACCTTCTTGGTTTTGGCCATGTGTTTAACAAAGTGCTAAGAATAAAAAATTGTCTTTTTATCACATGGCAACAGCCCTCAGGCAGAATAATATAAATGGGACTGAATCTTCTACAAAGTCTAGAAAGAACTACCAAGAAGTGAAGATGTTGCTCAGCTCACTTGCAGGGTGTATTCCAAAATTATAATCCTCATGATGCATATACTAAAAATGCATATATTCTTACTGTTTTTAGGAAGAAATTCTCTGTTTTACTATTGATGGGTCTCCATAAAAAACAGAAATAATTATTTTCTATATAATAACCCAAAGGGTTTTTTCTACAAATTATTGCAAAAAGTCTGCTTGAAGGATATTGAAATTATACAAATTGGAATTGCAGTGAACAAGGACTGAGACAATGGGTCATTCTCTACTGCTGGATCAATTTTCTAACTGACATTAAGCTCTGTGAAGAATATTTCTGAGAATTGCACCAAAAATACATCATGGTTGATCTAAATCTCGAGGCTAATATAGCTCATCCCTTGGCTGATTCTGATAAGGAGAAGTTATCATCTAAGCAGACTTCACTACAAGTTCCTGAAGAAACTTTGAAAAATTGAAGGTTTTCAATTAAATTTTATTTCCTTTTATTTAGTTATTCACTTTCTGTGAAAAAAAAAAAAAAAAAAGTTTTTCCCCCCCAAAACAAAGGGAGNCAAAAATACATCATGGTTGATCTAAATCTCGAGGCTAATATAGCTCATCCCTTGGCTGATTCTGATAAGGAGAAGTTATCATCTAAGCAGACTTCACTACAAGTTCCTGAAGAAACTTTGAAAAATTGAAGGTTTTCAATTAAATTTTATTTCCTTTTATTTAGTTATTCACTTTCTGTGAAAAAAAAAAAAAAAAAAAAAGTTTTCCCCACCCTAATCATAGGAGTCAATGCATTGTGAAATTTTGAAGGTACAAATTGCCACATGCTTGTTACATTATTTGTGGTCTCAGCTTGGACTCTATGGATGAAAATGGAATTTTTTTCTTTTGACTTCACTGGGCCATGAAACAAGCTCAATATCCAAAGCAGCTATAGAAAAGTTTGCTTAATTAAAGTCTTTCCATTTTTTCTAAATACAAGATAGATGGTGTCATTGATTTTTTTTATTGTTTACCGTAATTATGTCTTTACTTGAAATTCATATTTAAACCAATGCATAGTTGTCATGGAATTGTTGGTAATGTGTGACTACATTATGCTGTCTTTTGCCAGGACACTTGCAAATGAGACATTATCCTTGGAGATTTTCTTGGCTGAAAATGTAAGTAATTAAAAATGTAAACAAATATTATCCATTACATATGCCACAATAATAAATACTTCAATATAATGCAAGTTAATGACTCTTTAGGGATTCAGCCTAATCCCATTACAGAGTGTTTCATAGGTGTACAAACAAACAGTTAATCATTTAATATTTTACCATGCTCATTATATTTATAGAATATAGTCCTCAATTGGAAAAAAAAAAAAAAAAAGAAGCAGCATCAATGCCAAATAATTGTAGAGCATGAAATGTAAGAGAGACAAATGGAGATGGAAACCCAGAAGGCATTCAGGACAGCTCTTAGTCTGCTTTTTAAAAAGACATTGAGTAAGGAGGATGGATATGAAAATTGGGCATTTCTTTTGCTTTCTCTCCAGTAGAGAAGTTATTAAACCCCTGGTAGGGATATTTATATCCAGGGTCTGAAGGGACATGACCCAGGAGGGATGTGTCAGTCGCAGCCAGCCTTGCTCAGGCTGCTGCTGAGAAATGGATGCAGGGAGCAGAGCACCCCTCTGGCCACGCAGCAGCATGGGAGAGGGGCATGGATCTGTGGGAAAGGAAGGCAGGATACACTCGACCTTTTTGAAAAAAGGTATTTCTTTTCTGTCTTTTAGATCTTGCTCTCAGAGTTAAAAAGCAAACTAAGCCAGATGAAGAAAATCCTCCAAGCACTGGGAGGACATTTGCAAACAAGTTAAATGAGAGCTGGTACTGGCAGCACATGCTGCATTCGGGGCAGAGGAATGGTGCAGCTCAGAATGGCTCCATCAGTGATGGAATTACAGGGGAGCCAGAGAGCTGGGATGTGCAGGGGAGGTCCTGGATGAGAAGCAGTGGACCCAGGCTGGGTGCTGGCTCTGGAAGGTGCACAGAGCTGTGTGTGTGTTCCATGGCCCACCGTGGCCCCCATGGACACACTGTGGACACTGTGGCACACACTTGAAGGAGCTACTGAGTCCTTGGGCAGCTTCACTCAGTCCCTTCTTGGAGCTCCTTGTTTCCAGTGGAGTGACCCACACCATCCCTGTGCAGGTGGACTAGCTGATCATGCAGATTCCCTGAATCCTAACATCAGGGACTTGGCTTTACTGGGATGCCAAATAGCACAGTGCCTTTCCTGTTAAGGTATTGCTTTAGAGATGGCAGCCAGCACTTCACATTTCTCTGGGACATAAGCTGGCAGATGCTGTGATGGGCTGCCAGCAGCAGACAAGCTGCCATGGCCATGGTGTCCACAGCCATGGTGTGCCACAAGGGCCATGGGGTGTGTTAATTGATTAGCTAATTCTTACTGAAATTAAGTCATTTCACGTCAAATTCCCCCTGGCTATGAATCTTCATCCTGCTAGTGACTTCATTTGTCACCTCAGTGAAATCACTAAAATTCTTTGCTTCTTTTCCCCCATTTGTAAAATAGGAGTTGAAGCTCTCATTTCAACATCTACTTAATCCATTTCCAAACTTGCTGTTCACCAGTTCCTCACTAATTTCATGCCTTTCCTAATGGTTTAATTTGATTGACAAAATTTGCCAAATTACCCCTTTGAATGAATACTGAAAACTCTTAAACACTCAGTAAATCTCAGAAACTTTTCCATAATTAGTTGCTGTAAAAGGACAGTGATCCTAGGAATCTGCATAAGGATGCTGCTGAGTCATCCTTGTACCAGGCTCTTAAACCTTGCACAGAAGGGCTCTTTAATAACTTTGGAGTCATATTAGCAGGGAGGTCTTATTAGCTGCTCTATGGACTTGAAGGATCTTCTGGAGGACAAAGCTTATAGCAAAAGTTCAAGGATCAATTTTAGAGAAGAAATAAAGACTCTTGTTTATTTGATGCCTTTTTTTTTTTTTTTCCTTTTCTTTTCTGGGATGAGTATCTAATAAAGCCAAACCACCTGAGAACAGGAAAGAGAAAAAAGCCTGTGCTCATGATGTGGGCTTTCTCAGAAGGCCAAGATCACCTCTCTGACAGCTGAAGCCATTGTAGGTACTTTGTAGCTATCTTCTGCTTACATTGCTCTGAGTACCATCTGACATACAAAAGACGATTTGAGGACAGGCAGGCAGAAATCCCACCTGCACACTTTAGCAATGAAGAATTTTAGTCAAATCAAGCCAAATAATTCCAAAATTACATGACCACACCTAACTAGCATAGCTCTTTTATATTATTCACAGAAAATCCTGTCTCCAGTTTTCTGGAATGTCTCTTAAATAGAACCTCTTTTCCCTCTAATTTCATCTTTCCAAATTTGTGTTACCCATTGCCTTTGATAAAGTTCTTTGGTTTATCTATTGGAATATGGTTTTCTTATGGTTCACAATAAAGTCACAATTTTTACAATAAAGGACTTACTAATCCCTAGATTTGAGGTGTTTTCACTCTGATTCTTTGATTTACATCTGTTTACAGGATGGCCCTCCTCTCACAAAATGTAAGGAAAGGCTTGGTACAGATGGCAATTGATAACATCACCTTGAATCTCATTACATCTGCATATGTATATATGAGATAGAGATTCCACAAATCCTAACCAATAAAAACAAAAATAAGCTATTCCCTTTTTCTAATCAGTAGTTTACCAATAAGACGTACTTCAAAATACTGTTCAGACTCCTGAAGATATGGGAGTACGATCCACAGTGTGCCCTGCACAGTGTGGTAAACGGAATTCCTGAAGACAGTTAGTATGCTGCAGTCTGAAGTCAGCTAATATCAGATGTTTGCTGCCTCATTTATTTTGATTAATTGCTTCAGTGGGAATGGACCAAAGACTAAACCAAAAATCCATGCCAGGAGAAGAAGATCTGTGTTTCACCCTCTCAGTTTTTAAGAAGTAAACATGCTAAGAAATTTTGCTTTCTTGACTCGCTTTAACTTCCACAATTTACTGTTAAGAGTAACACAAGAAACCTGAAAGAACCATGGTTGTGTTAGTTTTGTGATGGCTCCTGCTTTGGAGAAAGGCTTGGAACTTCTGTCACCAGTGATCTGGGATCACTTGGTTGTTTCAGAGATGTGTCATCATACCTAGTCTGTTTGGTTTTTTTCTCCCAGACCTTTTCTTTTGCTGTCAACAATAATTCAGAGTTCCTGGAGCTATTTCCAGGCATCATGTCAATCACAACTTCTCTTCCTACCACCAATACTTTAATTTCATCTTCAGTCCCCTCCTGCTACCTCCCATGAGTGACATGGTTGCACAGAGACCATGGTGGAGGCAGGGGACGGTGGGAGAGACATATGCCTACCTCTCAGCTGAAATCATGGATCTTTCCAACTCAGCCATAGGTGATTACACCACCTGCAAAGCCTGTGGGCATGGAGCCCTGGGTAGTGATTTCAGCCATAAACTTTCTGTTTTGTGGTGTTTACCTTTGCTATCCCCCATGACAGGTTTCTCTTCTGAGCAGTAGCCTATGGCACTTGGCTGGGGCAACAAGACTCCTGTGCGATGCAGTGTACAAAGAGTGACAAATTAAAATGACAGGGCTGTCTTACAAGATTGGGATCTAGTGAAACAAAATATTTCTGGTCCAGGTAACAGAGGCAGAGCTACATGGTAATAAGTGGAAAAAGCCAGTGTAATTTCAAATGCCTGTAACATAACTGAGTTTGTCACTATCCCAGCACTATCGTGTCGCATCTTCCCCAGGTGAGGCTGAAAGTGTGGCTGGGGGGACTGTGTTTGCAAAAATAGCTCTATTTATAATAGGAACATTTTTCATTTTTATCTCCTCTAGCTGTATTAATGGCAGCAGTAAAATCAATCCAGAGCCATCATGAGCTTAGAAAATCATATGGTAAAAACTTCTTTACAATAAAATTCAGCATATTATCTGACACCCTTTCCCCCTCTTTATTTCAAACTGAATATATAAGTTAATCATGCAAACATACACACAATGCTGCACTCTGATTTTCTGATTTCTATTGTCCTATTTAACTAATAGAAAATGTTGATCTTCTGTTATCAGCATTTCAAAATCCTGAGTTTTAAATTAATTGTTCTGCATTTTAAATAAAGGCTTGAAAATTACTTTGAAGAGCTCTTTTCTCCCAATGGGTCTTCAGTGAATACACACAAATATTTTGTATTCTTAAACACAGCACAGATGTACACAAATGGATAATTGCCTCTACAACTTAGGTATCTAAATCTCTGCCTTTCAAGTGACATTTTGCATGCTCATTTGTGTGTAAGATTACAATGAGGCTTCAAGTGTCCAGACTGCATCAAAATCATTCCTGAAATGCTTATGCCTCTGTTTAATTAAGTTGAAGTGAAATTCATGTTATTCAAGCACTGTTAAATCAGGCTGAAGTTAGTGAATCTGAATGACATGCTGTAGCATGATTTTAAACTAACTAAATATGTGGCATTTATGGTGCTTTCTTTTTGTTTGAGAAACAAACCCCAGGTGTTTTGCAGAGAAACCCATGGAAAATTAAAGCCTATTTTTCATATATCTGAAAGGCAGGAAGGTCTGTGTTCATCAAAGAAACAGAAATTCCTCTCAGAAATGAAGACAATTCATGCCTTGCACTAAATTGGTAAATAGTATTCC
Organism: Urocynchramus pylzowi; assembly: GCA_013397555.1. Classification (NCBI taxonomy): domain Eukaryota; kingdom Metazoa; phylum Chordata; class Aves; order Passeriformes; family Fringillidae; genus Urocynchramus; species Urocynchramus pylzowi. The sequence continues at coordinate 649,386 of VZRH01000999.1, read as the reverse complement.
TAATTTCTGAAACACTGTAGTAACTGAAAGATGTTTCTTGAGTGAAGCAATACCCAACCAGAAGTGCAATGGTAGCTAAGTAGAATACAATTTGTAGCCCCCCTGCCTTCGCATTTAATTTCAACTTTAGAATGATTTCACTCCATCACTGAACATGTTGAAAGGGATCTCATTATTAAAAATTCAAAATATATTCTCCATGATCTTTTATTCTAAGAACTCCCAAATGCCTCAATGTACAGAAACACACATTTTTAATGAACCAAATGGACTTGTTTTTATAACTGACAGGAGGTGCTGGGAATTGGAATTGGAGCGGGGGGGGGGGAATCAGCTAATTAAATCTAAATCACCAACAGTGAACATAATTTCCTTGTCCAGTCACTTCCAGTTTCACCAGCTTCCTCGTACCGGTCTCATACTTTATTTCCTTCTCTGGTTTGGCTTTGTTACCTTTGAATTTTAATTAGACAGCTTCCTGCACGCTGCCCGGGTGCCACTCAGCGCTGCATGTCATGGTGTGTGAGCACAGCCCGGGCCGGGAGCTGCCTGCCCCGGCAGGAGCCAGCTCTGCCCGGCCGCCCTGCGCTGCTGCAGGGACCGCCACGGGCACCGCAGCGCCTGCGGTCTGACAGGACCCGCCAGGACCCAGCAGCTAAGATGGAAGAAGTCTCCCACCATGTGCAGCTGTAACTCTTCGAGGCTTACAGCACGGCCAGATTTTCACAGGGATAGGGAAGGCTGCCTCCCTGCCAAATTTCAAGTTGCTATTCTGAAATACGAGGTTGATGGATCTGCTCGGAAAGGAACTTGCCAGATCTCACCAGCATTTTTGTTCTTTTCTTTTTTTTTTTTTTTTCCCTTAACAATATTCTTGAAATATCCAAATCTTCTGAGATGTTGTCATAGCTAAATGCACCTCAGATGGTTCAAATTTGGCAAACACTTGGGAAACAGAGTTTTAGAGAGGGACTTGCTGGGAAACCTTAATAAGAAACAGAGCTAACAACCCAGTCAATGTTTACACTGAAAGAACAAACAAATAAACAATTGTGCACTTTAGTTGCCTTGACAGTAAATCTAATCAACATAACAGATTGCAATAGATCTTTTTCCCATTAAAATGAGAGCTCTGAGTAAGAGTTAAGAAAGGTAGACTAATTTTGTACTGGCTGAAGACAAATAGTGCATACAGCAATATTCCAAATTTAACTGGAGAGTAAAAAACTGTTTCACAGAACACACAAATGTGTTAGGGTATGTCATTCTTTGGAGAGAATCACTTTCACATTGGACTCCTATTATTCACTATGCCATGATCCACCCTGGCACCTGCATGACAAGAAACCTGCATATTAGACCTGCAGAAACTCTGTTCCTGCCCAGGTTTTCCCAGATTAGAGTAAGACTTTACTTATAACATTTAGGCAGTTGCTGTAAGTACACTTTAGGTAGCATTGCCAGAGGAATCCTGTGCTGGGAGGCAGAAGGTAGGAGAGACACAGGGAAAACCTGGGAGGAAGCTTTTATGTAGTTCTACTGCTCAGCATAAATAGAAAAGGGGCATTGCTGCAGCTGTAGTCACTGAGCTGCAGAAAGAGTCATTTTTCAGTGGGATGGAGAATTTAGGGGCAGTTCCTCCATTCTCCAGCTTAACCCAGTGGGCAGGATACCAAATATTACTTCCACACTTCCCTTTGACATCACACACATTAAACTAAAACCAACCTGGCCTTTTGAGTTAAAAATAAGCTATCTGGAGCATAAGGCATATTTTCCTTTTGTAAGAATTGGGGCAAATATGCAGCAATGTATACACTGTAATAAAAGAAACTGAGAAGCCACTGCTTAAGTTAATTCAATATGGCCACAATATAGCTCAATCTAATTAAAATTGAATAAACATTTTTATATAAATTCAATTAATTGGTGTGGCCCTACACATGCATTCTACGTCGTGAAATTGTGACCAATAACTCGTTCTTCCAGCACTACTAAATAATTGCCTGAAGTCAGAGGATGAAGAACAGAGAAAGCTAAAAATCCATTATGCTCTGTAACAGTCTGACTAAAACTAATCAGCTGCTATCTAAATTTTCACACCTCTATTTCATGATCATCTTCTCTTGTAAAAATATACACATGCACTCTGAAATGAGGTAAACATAAATGGTATTCAAAATATGAACATAGCAGGTCCAATTTTGAGCTCCACTCTGGCTCCCTGATGTGTGGCAGAGACACTGGAGGGGTCAGGGGTTTTAGGAGGGGGATCCTCCCTGAAGGGACACAAGAAGGGGAGTCTCCAAAACAGACCACCACATTGATGCTCCAAACGTTCCCTCAGAACCTTATAATTTCACAAATACAATGACTATTTGAAATCCCCTGACCAACGTGTTTTGTATGTTGAAAATGTATGGATTGTTGCTAAGTTTAAATAGATGTTGAAAGTTTGGATGATGCCATGCTGGGGCAAGAGCACCTAATACTTATGACTCCTATTGCTATGGGTTATGTAAAGCATTTTAATAATTTGGGAAGGGTAGTACTTGCAGGGAGATTAAACTATATTCCTCTTTAAAATTACTCAGATTACCTCCAACTTTTGTAGACTCACAGGGTGAGTGTCAGGAATGTATAGAGACATTTATAGTGGAAAAATTATTATCATAATAAAATACTAATCTTTTTGCATGCAATTTTAATCTCTTCAGGAAGCACACTCTTACACATTATCCACTGGGTGGACTTGTGATGCTATAACTTTATTTGCCTGTCAGAAAATGCCTTCAATTGTGACGAGACAAAGAAGTGCTTATTTTGATTTTGCATGCTGAAAGAGCCAGGTTTCACCAAGTTTTTCTTTAGTACTGTTATTTATAAGATCACAGAAGCAGAGATTTAACATACATTGGTTTATCCAGCAAAACTCAAAAGCAACTCATTCAGCTGGTTGGGCTTGATTAGATGGGGAAACAGAGGGTCACTCTATACCTAAATTCTTTATATTTGCACTATGAAATTCCTAATCTGAAACTCAGAAGCATTTAGAACACCAATGCCTTATAGAGAGATGATAATACAGACTGTGAACTTAGTAAAAGGTAGGCCTTTAGAGTATTTACTTTGGACACATTACTCCCAGGAGATCTGACTGAAGAATTCTACCTAAACTATTTTTATTTAAGAATCATTTGTACAAGAGAGTCTATCTCACTGGCCTTCTTTAGCTCATTATAAATGAAAGTCTTAAAGTGCTTTCAAAAACCTGTGAATTTTCTTGGAAGCAATCAGTGAGACAATAGTAGAATTGAGGAAAGCAACATTTTATCTTTCCACAAGATTAAGAGCTACCTTGCTTATTTATCAGCTGAATAGCACTTTGGCTGCCCTTGAGACTGAGATGGAGTCACTTTAATAGTAATTACTAGACCAGGGCATTCTCCAGCTCTTCTGGCAAAGGTTTGGCCGTTATTTCTTCACTTTGCAGACCATGAAACTCAATGGAAAATAGAGTAATAATCAGTCTCTGACTGGGACATGATCCTGTTGCATCCCCTTTAGAGCTGCCTTTACACAAGGTTAGAGCTTGTTTCACATTACTTCTTTTGTCTTGCAACACATGAATTTTGTGTTACAGCAGCATAGGTACAGCACTGGACTAGCCTGCTGTCCAGGTTCAGCCTTGCCTATAATGCAGTAATGTGGACATCCATGCTGAAATATGTTCATATGTGACCTTAGGCACTCTAACCCCAATGAGGCTCTGCAACCTCAAAATTCCACAACGTGAGTGTTCCTCAACCTCTGCATTTTTCTTTGGGTGGTAGGTACCATCTTCCCTTCCAGCAGTGCTGTGTCCTAGGGCAGTGTCTGGAGATGTCCTCCAGAGAGGGGCACAGCCCAAGCACAGCATTTCCCTCCACTACCCAGCCAGCAAGGGAGGGATGTGCCAGAGAGGGGCACTCACAGACACTCCTCAGAGGGTGCCCTTGAGAGAGGAGCGATTTCTCCCTGTGGGACTACTTCTGTAACACTTTGCTCTATCCTTCCAACAATCAAGCCAGTGGCTTGTTGCCAAGCCAAAAGCCTGCCTTGGCTATCAGATCTCATTTATGTCAGTGAGAAACGGTCTCAGTAAAAGAAAATGTTCGCAGTCAAAACTATTCTCAGTGAAATCAAAATAGTCAATGCATTGTCAGGGAAGAGTGGTGCTGCCCCACCAAATAAATGTCACTTTGGAAGCAAGTATATTAACAAAAAATATATGTGTAGGCAAAGTCCAGACACTTGTTTTGACAGTGTATGATTTTGCTCCCTTGTCAAACTTCTCCTATTACATGGAATCACACGCTCATTTTCAACAAGTACATGACGATGCAGGAGATTACCAGTACATCACAGCATGTACTTGCCTTTGGATTGGCTTAATGTATTTCTAGGCTTATCCAGCTGGCTTGGAGAATACACATGAACCAAATTCAAGCAGTGCTTATGCTTTAAATACAAAGGTTTACACTGGACCTACACTCTGCATCTCCTCTTTCCACCGAGATGCATTTCTGAAGAGTGATTCAGATACTTTATGTGCCTCAGTGGATCTCCTTGTTGTAAACATGCAACTTTATTTAAAATATGAATTCCTGAATTAGATGCAAATAAAATGTTAAATAAGAGATTTTCATCAGTAATTATCTACCAATAAAAATAGTTTTATATGCTTAATAATGAATATAATTGGAATTTTTTATGCATATTACTGTGCAAGTATTTGCAATTATTGGTTTACATTATTTTTCTATCAATCTTTATATCTCTATGGAATAAAAAACCGGAACATTTTTAACCTAAGCATATACATTTGTAAACCAGACAAATGTTGTGATTATCTCTTCCTGTATATAATTCCTCATGAGGGATTCAGTTAATTGAACATACCTTTCAAAACAGAATCTATGGGTTAATTAAGCTCGGCAAATATAAAATTTGAAACCACATACCCTCTATTGGCAGCAAAGTTAGGGACTTTTTTATTCCTTTTCATCCAGTGCTACTAATGATTGCTTTGCACAGGCATATAATATGTGCAGGTAGCATGACTATATCCAAAACAGAAGTTAAGTTTTTGATTTCACTGTCAGGGATCAAAAGTCTTTTTTTTTATACATGCATCAACTCTTTCAATAACAAAATAAGAACTTATTGACGTTGAGTAGATTTCATAGCTTGTAGAAAAGACACATATCATTGTAATGTGTGAAATTTTAATCAGAAATGTTGTGAAGGATAAAGGTAAACTGACTGCTATAATTAATGTGTTCTGCCACAGATATTTAGCTGACACATTTGAGAAGTGTGGTTTATGTTAACTATTCCACTGCTTGAATTCTGTCCTTGCTAAATGATGGTACTGTTTGACAGTTTTAAGTCAAAATGCTTTCCTGTCTTCAATAAAGTTTTTCTTCATCTAGCATATGATCCTGCAAAACAGAAATTTGCAGTACTGCAGTGGTAGGTGGACAATAGACATGCTAATGTAGACGTACTTGGTAATATGTGTTAAACCTGCTAGCAAAAGTTGTCAGGCTTGAACCACTTGAATATTGCCTTACCTCTCCCTCCCTTTTTTAGCATTTCACATATTCTATTTATTTAGTCATTCAGTCTATGAAGACTTGTGCCCACAGCCATAGTCTCTTGAATCATAAAAGGTTATCTCACCTATGGAATGAAAATGACCAAATCTATTACCACAACAATAACAAGGATAGAGTTATGAGAAGATTATTGTTCTCAAAACAAAATGCCTATCTGTTACATTTAACACATTTTTGGAAAAGGCCCAAGGCCCTGATTCTGCCACTGTTCCTTGCACTGAGTAGAACCATATGGTCCCATTGGAGTTGATCTAACTGCCTTTGGAGTATGCTACCACTCAAAATAAATAAGACTGGCAGGATCTGGCCCTGAATGAGCATGTGGGCTCTGCACCCTGCCCTAGAGGTTAACAAACTGGGTAAGAAAATTCCAGGGCTGAAGGGGATTCAGCTGAGAAGGCCCTCTCTGATACAAGCTCCCACCCCTCCAGATGTAGGGTCTCTCAAGGGAAATGCTCATTCAACATACATTCACTTTAGAGGGTTTTTTAAGAAGATCTATTCTTTTTGCATATAATTAATATATTGTCCTATTTCTAGAAGCAATGAGCTGTCTGTGTAACTAATTCCTTTAAAGAAGGAATGAAAAACCTGGGAAAGACAGAATTGCATTTGTCATTCTGAAGCACAAGAAAGGATTTTCTGGTGCAGATAATATTTGGTCTCACAACCAACAGAACACATTTTGCAGTCCTTAAGCACCCAGCTTCTCTCTGCCCAGTAAAGACAACCCTAAATGTGTATTTTATTTTCCAATCAAATGACATCTTTAAAAAGTTGCTCTTGTAAATATAAGAAAAATTGTTATCTTTTGCTGCATCATATACCCCCCTGTCAGTGCAGCACATTACAGGGCATATTTTCAAAGGGTACTAGGTTATGAGTATGCAAAATAAATCCCTATGATCTGTCTGAAACAGATTATTAAAGTGATTTCCTCAGAGTGCAAATAGAGAGAAAAGTATCATTTACAAAATATCCCATACTAAAAGTCAGGGATTCTGATTCTTTACTTTGCTTCTGCCTCAGATATATCAGTCTTACCTGAAAAGATCTACTGCAGGCGCCTCTTGCCATGCCAGTATGGGTGTGCAGCAGACAAAAGACATACCAGAAAGGGGAAGACAGATATGCCACTTAAATTAAATAGGAAATGAATTGGCCAGCAAGTTGGCATGTCTGCTGAGACAAATCATAGACAACATGTCTCTCAACAACAGAACTTATTTGTTTTCTCTTGCCAACAGATTCATCACTGCCCAGGCAAAACAGGCAAAATACATTAGTGTCATGGTAAACTGATAAAGAGAAGTGCCTCAATCTAGCATCCTCAATGGCGAAAGTCTTAGGGCTGTATTGATCTGTGTTATATAAATCTTGTTTTCTGTCTGCAGAAGTGAATCAGGAATGACCCTTAAGGTTAACAAACATTGTAATGTCTTTCAGCTGGGGCAGATGCCTATGCGCTCCACACATTGTATTTGGTCAAGTCCCATCTTGTCATTTTACTGCCAAGGAGCTTAACTAATTGCTGGCAATCATAAGACAGTTTGATGGAAGCAAAGAATTCCTACAATTGTTGCCCCTCTCCCTTTTTTTCCTCAGCCTTAACAAGCACTCAAAGCCATGTAGCGGAAAACAATCAACACTGAATTAGTCAGCAGGAGTCTTAGCTGAGCTGGAACTTTATGTAATTGGCATGTCATGTCCGTACATAGCCAGAAGCAGGCCTGATTAAGCTGATGTATTTTGTTTCAGTAAACTTTTACAAAAGCCACTTTACCTCCTCTTGTTGCACGTCATAGCATGTGCTTAACATGACATTTTTCTGCAGAGCAAAGGCACTAGACAGTCACCACAGGCATTTTGGATTGGAGAAGTACTATCATACTGGAATGTGTAATATTACATAACAATCGAGCCTCTAGAAAGAGCCAGGAATTAGAGAAGCAAGTTCATTATCGAAGCATAACTCTTACACCAAACTTCTTTGGTTTCTGTTCACAACTTCGTTTTCTACATCCTATTTAAGCAGGTTTGAGAAAACAAGATGCTAGTTAAAGTTTTGTAACAACTCTTTCCAATTAAACTTGCATACTTTTCTTGGGGTTTAGTAAAATGATTCCCATGCAACAAGGAATCCTTCCAGCAGAGATACTACTCAGGGCACTTAAGCGGTCCACCCTATCCGAGCTAATAAAATTTTACTGTGCATTTTACTTCGCCCTACAGATAGATTTAGTCTTAAAATGCTAAAAATGCCAGTCTGCATGGAAAAAGAAAGTATCTAATCCTTATTGCTAGAAGTAAATCATAAAGCTTAAGGCATGCCAGCTGTATTCTTTCGTAGTAGGGTCCTTTTTGTCATAACCTTAAATCAAACTATATAGTTGAACTTGGCATAGATTATTAAAGCTAAAAGAGTGAGTATTCTGTACTTCTATTACGTCATAGTTGACAACATAAAGACAAGATTCAGGGAACTAATGGAGCTTTTTTCCTTTTGTCATAGAAAGGTCAAGCTAGTTTTCCACATTTTATATGTGTGTCATTCTCAATATAGCAACAGAATCTCATATAGAAAACAATGTAAGTAAATGTCTCTACGAAGCTACTAGTCACCTGATCAAAAGCCAATGTTGAAAAACACTTCTAATGACTTTCTCTTATGCATCAGTGCACCTACTAATGAGCTGCCAGAAAAGGCTTTGCAAAGCTTTGCTAAGATAGAGCAGGAATGTGAGAAGCCTGAGATCTAACTTCCCTGCTGTGATCCCTGCCTTTCTACTAACAGGGAGCCCAGGCGCGGAGCTACTAATGAGCATGCTGGAGAGAGTGTCCAGCCCAGCTCCAGCTAGAGACAATCCACCTGTCTGCTCTCCAATGCAGGGTATGGTGCATGACAGTAAGACACCCCGTTGTATTTTTTCCTTAAATAATTTAGGTGTTTATTGATTTTCTTCACATTTTTATTTTGGGGCTTTTTTCTTATTGTTTTGGCTTGGTTTGGCTTGTTGGTTTATTTTTTTTTTTATTTTTTTTTTTGCATTGACCTTGCTCTCAGTAGCAACTCTCACTGTCTTTGGAAGAAAGTAGCAAGTTTCAAACGCAGGTTTTCCCTCCATAACTATCATTTGATTTGATCTTAGGAAAACAGTGCTGTTATAGCACATATTGCTCTCCAGAATTTCAAGTTCATTCTCTCCTACAGCATAATCATGCATCCTTAGCTTAATATTACAAAAATGGTAAACCAATATTAACAACTTGTAAAATACCCCCAAATGTCCTTATTTGAAGAGGAAAAAACAAAAAAGATATAACAGCTGCCAGACACTAAAAATAGTGCAAATTGCATAAATTAGAGCCCACATTTCAAAGGCACCACACTCAACATCTTTATCTACAGTCAAAAGCCAGCAGGATACTGGTATGAAACATTTACTTAACTCTGTTTGCAGAAATTCTGTATGAATGGAATAGTTACCACAGGATACCTTTCAACTCCAAGCTGCTCACATAACACATCATGACCATACCTAGCTCCCTTTGGGCTTTTCTTGAGGTTACCCTGCCATTTAATATTTTGTTAGCCAAAGAGACAGGTTTGCGGAACAGACACTAGTTAACATTGCCAGTTAGCAGTAGGATGTCACAATTACTCTGAAAGAAATACAAAAATGTAGCAATGGGAATCAGTGACAAATTTCCTGCATTATGCTCCAGATTGTCAATGAGAAAAGCTATTCAAGCCAGCCAAATGATTTGCTATTTCCACTTCTTGTTTGCCTCTGTTTCCTATCTGAGTTTTGACATTAGAAAACCTCTAGTATGTTGCATCTAGGAAAAAAATGTGTCCTCAGAGCATTATTGATCTCCTATAGTTTCTTCAACTAAGTCTTCACCATTATGAAAAAGAATCTCAGGGATCTATAGTCTCCCATTGACACAAATTCTCACTGACGTTAATGGGATTTGAATGTGCACACTGCATAGGGAAAAGAAAACACACTACTGATGTTCAGGACTAATACTTGGAAAATCTAGTATTAAAATACAGTAGTGTTTTAGGCACACTCACTTCCACACTTGTAGGCTAGTCGTTCTGAGTAGGAGCTTTATTTTTCAACTCAGTGAATTCTCTTTCTGAGAATATTTTAGAAATATTTAATTTTTTTAAATTTCTTTTTTCCCTAACATCTCAACTTTCACTTCAGCTTTCCATTCTTAGAAGATTGCTACTTCTTTGCTGAAAAGAGAACTTAACAATTTAAAAAACTTTCCTGATTTCCACCATTTCAGCTAAATTTACAGGGCTATATTGAATATGAAATCTTGAAAAAATAAATGTTGGGAGTAAATTTCATGCATGAAGAAATAAATTATTCAGGTGTACGAAAGTTTGAAAATGCTAGTAAACTTGCTTGGCCCAGATTTTTCTGAAAATGTGTAGTGCATTTAATGAAAGATCTCATATAAATGCTTTACTATTCTTCTTGATATTTGGCCTTTATAAATATCTAAATGATGCCTGGTAATGCCATCCTTTAAAGATGCTGGAGAGAGTCACCAGATTTATGGAAGGAAAAAGTACCAATAGACACTCCTGAGCAGCAAAAAAACATCTTCTAGGGGAAAATGCTGGGGCCTCCAGTGCTTCTGTAAACACTCTTTGGCTGCTAAAGAAATCTTGCAGCATGGAAATCTCATCCCTGATGTTTCTACCATACTGTGAACTCCTCTCAGATCAGTGAGAAACAGTGACCTTGTTATGCTGAACTGGTAATGTTGGCTTGGTACTATCACCCCTCTTGTTGGGGAGTTCTTTAACACTTGGTATCATCCAGCCTTGCACACTGAATGAGCCTGAGACAGATCTGCTCTGTGGTGAGGTACAGCTTACAGACCAGAACAACTCAGTGGAAGGAAATCAGACACATAAAGGAACTTGGGTGCAGTTTCTGGCAGCACACACGAGGTCTAGGCAAGGGAGGAACATTCCTACTCCTCTGTTCTTCTTCTATCCTATTCTGGTCTTCCAAACTCCCAGGATGAACAAAGTTGCCCATATCTAACAAACTCATTTCATTTCCTAGGAACATTAGGTTACAAAGAACATGTAAAATCTACCCCTCTTATTAAACTGCAAAGCCTAGCTCTCATATGAGATAACTCATATAAACTCTTTTGCTGTATTTTTCTGTAAAGTGTTCTGTGCCTATTAGTGTATCAGCTCTATTCTCTGAGGATATACTGTATAATAGAATTAAAAGTGCTTTGAAATTGCCAATCATCTCTCAGTCTGTGCAGTGAAGGAGACACGTGAAAGAATGGAGCATTTCTAGCTCTATCTCCTCAAAAATTAGTTTATCAAAAATTTCTGTGAAAAATTTTCCCTGTGAATGCCTAGATTTTTCAGAATTTCAAATGGAAAACTTCAAAGTGTGTTGATAAAAATCTATTACTGTACTGTTGCAAATATTTTTTATTATTTGATTTATTTGAATAAAAAAATACGATAACATTACAAACTCAGAACAGAGTATGTTATCAGAAAAGATTATCTTTCAAAATAATTATTTTTTCTCTCTAAGTTTTTAGCTACAGGGAAGACTTTTAAAAAACAATTTCTTACTTCTTCAGAATGAAAGAAAATTTTAAAATTCAAGAATTTATATTGTTTGATAAACTCTGATTTATCATAAGCTCACACTTTTACTGGTGGTTTGACAACTGAGTTTTCCCTCTCACATAATTCTGGCATGAAATAAATACTGCTTTTAATAATTTTGATTCATTAGCAGGAAAGGTTGGTTTCCCCAAAGTAGCTGAAATATATGTGGATTTATGAGTCAGAGCAGGAGACCTCTGTAAAAGATAGCAACAATTTACAGAGAGTTCCGAGAAGACTAATAGAAATGGTTATGAGGCTGGAAGACATGTATACATATAATTTCACAGAGTCATAAGTAAGACATATGGGGAGAATGATAACAGTCTAAATTTTTAAAGCATATTAGCAAGAGCAATAGAGAAAAAATTAGACTGAATATTAAAAAAAAATTTCCTGAAAATGAGCTGAGTTAGGCAGTTGAATAGTCTCCAAAGGACTGATGGGAACCCAACTGCAAGATACATTACAACTAAACTAAGAGGGCCATTGGGGTGACCTGCCAGGTTTTACTTTTTTCCATGCTGCTCTTCAAAGAACTGAAGTACTAGAAAGTCAGAAGAAAACAGAATGGGGAAGTTTCAGATCCAAGGCTGCCTTGATATTATTATTTTATATCTTAGCTGAGATTTGCAATTTCCTGTCATCTTATCTGAGTTCCTTGGTCAATTCTGGGTGTTAAGTCAATGAGATGCTCAATGACTTACCTTGGCTGCTGGTAAAGTTAATGTGTTATAACAGATTTTATATGTGATGATTTATGTATTTAGGATTTTTATGTCAATAATTACTGTACATGTTATACGACCATTTCATAAAATTACACATCATCATAAAATAACTGTATATGGCATATTTAATTTTGAACTTCCAAAGACAAAAAAATGGAAGTAGTTACAATAATCATTATTTTCAATTTTATGTAGTTAAGTGGTTTTACAAAAAAAAATTAGCCTTCCAAATTACATAGTTATAACGTGTTAATGGTAGCATAACATGTCATTACATTATGCAGCTTAATTTCATAGATATTATATATAGTTGGATATTTTAGACTCTTTTATCCTTACAGTTATTACAAGACACTGATTTCTTTCAAACCATATTCTGCTTAACACTTACGTAGTATAACCTTTGATGATCCAATTCATTTGGATACTTGGATCACAAAAGAAATTGGTGCTATTGCATTTATTTCTTATTATGAAATGGGAACAGTACTCCCATTCCTTGAAGTTTTCTCTGTGAACCCTTCCTTTTTTATTTTTCCCTACTTATAACACATGTTCTTCCAAGACAGCTGATGGGACAAGAGTGCTGCTCAGAGACGATGATGATGGAAGTCACCTTGTCTGTGCTCTTCTAATGGTCACTTGTGAGGCTTGGATACATGCTACCTAACTTTATAATGGGACACCTAATCTGGGTACTTCAGTTAAGTTCTTGGAGTCAGGTGGGATGATCTGGGACTAAAAATCCCTAGACACCCCTAAAGTATTTAGGCTACTCAGACCTTTAAATTATGGCATTGCACCCTATTGTCCTGTTGTTCTACGTGTGTGACTTCAGGGGACTCAAGGGCAAAGAGTGGTTTTGTGTCAAAAAAATGAAAGAACAAATGGTGCAAAAATCCACCAAAACTCTCTGATGCTTACACCAAAAAATAACTTCAAATACTTCTTCTGATGTTTTACCTTGATTTCTTTACATAAACTTCATCTCTTTTTGATCCATCTTAAAGCATTCAGACCCTTTTGGATTTTTAATTTGCCATCTTCTCTATTTACTCTTCTTTTTAGGCATGTTGTCTAAAAATTTTAATTAGTATGGAATTCATTTTGTCCTCAAGGTTACAAATGAGTATATTGAATAATGCTGATTCCAGTTCCTGACCCCTAAGTATTCCCACCAACACAGCCTCCCAGTCACTTGCAGCTACATTTGCAATACCTCTCTACCTGCTATTTCTAATTTCTTTCTTCAGCCATATACAATTATGGAGCATGCCTCATCAGTGTTTAAAAGAATTCTCCTTGACCAACCTGCACTACTGGAAAGGTAACTTCATATCTGCTCCCTCTCATCTCTGTCCAGCCAGCTGGGCTGGAGGATGGTGTACAGAGAACAGAGGATATTCTGATCATTCTTCCTCACACTTCTCATTGGGAATGATTTATGACACATCAAATCCCTCAAACATTGCTCATATATTTTCTTGGAAAGGTAAATCAGCATAGTCAATACGTGGGCTGGGTATTACGTGGGGTAACCAACAGTCTCTCCCATGCCTGGCCTCTCCTTCAGTTAGCACAGGCAAAGCACAGACACAGACTGCTTCTTCTTGGAATAAAGTATGACTGGAAATGTTGGGCCATAGGTAGTAACATAACCCATAGTACTGCAGATTTCTTAATCTTTCTTTCTTTTTTTCTTTTCTTTTTTTCTTTTTTTTTTTCTTTTTTTGAGAATTAGCAGCCTCTTTCACTAAAACACTAGGTTTAGAAGAGACTACAGTTACAAGAAATCAATTACTTTAAACCTGTAAAAGAAAGTGTTTCGAGGTATAAAAAGAAAGAAGAAGAGAGTAAAGCATCACACAGTACAGATAAGAAAACAAGATCTTTGCCTAAGGACCTTCCCCTTGCAGCTGAGTAAGTCAGGTATTTTAGTGATTCTTTTGCATGTCATCTCAGTCTTTTCTGCATGCTCTTCTTTTACTGTAGTTAAAGGCTTATAAATCCAGGATACCTATATACCCTTTTAATTATAAAGTAATTGTTTATATCTAAGTTATTCAACTATGCCCTCTTGGATGCCAGAATTTGCAAACAATAATCAGTTATGATTTGACACTTTCCTTACAGTTTCTTTCTCTACTTCAAGAAGGAACTATTGTATAACTTGTGCTGAAGGCTACTGTAGTCCCTTCCTAGGTTTTGGCAGTACAAATTGTTGTTTAAGACTGAATTTCCTATGTCTACTTGACACCTTAACCACCATGTCTGCAGAGTCAAACTGACCCATAAATCCCTCACCAAGTTGTAGAGTCACTCTGCTAATGGACTCTAATAGCAGAGCCATATGCAGGACAGCAACGATTAAAACAGAAAAAGAAATCTAGTCAAGTATTTCTCCTTTTTTATCAAAATGCATTTATTCCATTTGCTAGTATAAAGCAATACTTTTTGAACACATCATCTAAACAATAAAATACACATAACTATTCTGATGTCTGTTTTCAGACTGGGACTGTGCATAGTCTGTTATGTGATATATAATATCAAAGGAATAAACTAATCTGTAAATTCATTATTAGTGCCCTGGTAATATTCTTTGCCTTTCCATCATCTGAAAAGCTGGCAAATGTATGCTCTGCATCATCAGTGTAACAATCTCCATATAACATTGCAATACATATTTCTGTAGCCTTTGTACTACACACCAACAAAAATTATTCCACTTGGCACTCAGCAGTGTACATATTTTTTAACAACTCTAACTAATTCCAACATTTCTGCAAGTGATTTTAACGCAGATCACAAATGAAAAAAAAAAATATACATGCAGAACAGAACGTGCACACAGCCATATTTTGAAAAAATACACACTTTAAATCAACTAGGATTGATCAATAATTGTTCTTCCAAAATAGGTGTACTCTGAGCAATTGGACTATGAAGTTCTAAATGGGAAAGTTTTATTACTGAGGTTTCTTATATTCTGTTTTGTATTTTAGAGATTTTGCACAATAGATTCTAAAGCAATCCAAATTAACAATACCTTTCAATTTTCCTTCAAATCTTTGCTGACTCAGATGATAGATCTACTGCTTTCTCATTCTGTTTAGTATGTCCCAGGAAATATGAAAGTCAAGATAAAGCTAATTCAAAAGAAGTACTGCCAAAACAAAAAAAAAAAAAAAAAAAAAAAAAGGGTTTTTTTAACCACCAAGCTGACTGGTCTATAGAGATCCTTAGCACAGGCCCTTCTTTTTCTCAGTAGCTTCTTCTGAGATAACTAAGTATTAATAAGTAAGTATTCTGTTCAAATGGATATTCAGACATCCTCAGTCAGGACTTGCCTGATTCTCATACCAGGTTAGTCTGCAATGCCTGCAGATCCTCCTCTTCCCAAATCCTACTGTTACACTTCCTCCCAGAAAGGATGCTTTGCTCACCAGGGTGACATGATGCCCTTGTTTTCAGTGATAAAGCTCTGTGCCAGGCTACTACACATCACAAATATTTCCAGCTACTTAAATTCATGGAAATCAGCACTTCAGGAATTGTCTAGGATTTTAGGTGTCTGCTTGGGTGTTGTAGTAATAATTTTCACACTTCAATATCTCCTGCTACCATTGCCAAATCAGTGCAACTGTTGATCAATTGAAGATCATGACTAGCACTTGAAAAAATTGTTTGCAGGAACCACACGTTGCCTTAGCCATCATAGTGGAAGACAAAAAAGGTAAATGTTCAACTGAAAAGAAAGTTTGCAAGTATTTCTGCCTAATACATTTATTTTCTAATGTGGTGCAGGAACACTAGTCCACTGTCTCCCCTACAAGGCAATGTGCACCCTCTGGATCCTGCTGTGCATACAACTGCAGACTTCTATATTCAAGAAGTGCTAGACACAGGCTTTCAGCTACAGTTCCCAAGATAATCTTAACAACAACAGCCCCAAAAAGGTTTGTACAAAACCAGCAGAGATTATCTTTCTATGTTTTTGCTCCACAAAATTATGTGACCTATGGGTTTATGAGTAGCAGCGCGTTCAATTACTTTCCTTTGTAAAAGTTTTTCCCTCTTACTCTAAACTGCATATAAAGCTGCATCTTCTGATATGTGTTTATATTTCATACATTTCCCTTCAACTTTAAGTCTTCTAAGGGAGAATTACACAATTCAAATCTTCAGAATAAGCCAGAAATTCCAGGCTTTAGTCATTTGCCAGTCAGCAAAAGTTGCTGTGATTATGACTGTCAACTACTCAGGAGCATGTTCATTTTCTTAGTTCAGCCACTTTTCTTGCAAGTCCATTGAAATGTTGTTAGTATCTATCTTTCCCATAACATTTTTCATCAAAACTCATATGTGAACACTTCATAGAGGAGGTAAATGTCTTACCACATTTAAGAGGGAGAGAAAAATGAAGATATAAGGAGGCTGATTATTTTTCCCAAAGTCTTTCAGTGGATGAGCAGTAGCAGTGCAGCCTAGCTGTCTTGGTGGTCTGCCCAAATAATGCCACATGATGATATTCATGCCTTACTTCATGCTAAGAAACCAGTAAAACTATAATACCATCAGAGCTGCAGAGGCAATCAACACTTTCTTGTGACTGGTTTTAAGTATTAGTTCCTAACATCTTGCTTGGTTGGTTCATTTTTCTTACAGTGACAACACATCACCTAAAGCACACAAGCACCCATTGGTACTATTTTCTAGCACTGGCCCTAAAAGCAGGAGAAACATCAGTAAAGCAGTGAACATAATAACTCAGGAGCAATGTTCTACTAAATAAGATTTTATCCTTTCAAGTAAGCAACAAGCTTAGTTTTACAACAGCTTAGGAAAAATAAAAGGTATTTTATTGAATATTTTAGATGTGAAACCAAAGAATGCAGCAGTGGAAATAGCTCCTATACTTGTTAGCTCTTATATGAATATAGCAGGGTCTTATGGCCCATTCATTTTAAATGGTGATCTATATTCTTTTTCCACAGCCATTGAATTGGAAGAAACAATCCAAACAAAGCTAGACCATGTGTCAGATGGGTCATTTAAATTTTTGCTGTGAAAGACATTAAAAATTTTCTCATTTCAGTAATCATCTGAGTTTTAGAATTAACAAGCCAATGAGGAAAAAAGGGCCATTCAGAGTTTCCAGGTTTTCTTTTGGCTAATGAAATGCAACAGTGTTAATTTACATTTGGAACACATAGGCAATGTTTTATGCCTCTTTTAAAACAAAGAGCATCATCTTAGAATTTTTTTAATGGTAATAAAATATGAATCATGCACATCCTGTACACATAAGACTCTATTTTTCAGTGATTGGCAAGAGTGAATTCAGTAGAAGATTTTTACTCAGATATTTTCTCTCCATTCAGCATTTAAAAAAGAAGCTTTGGTGTATCCAGTACACCAGTTCTTCTAGGGAAAACTCATCTAGGTCTAAACATAATTTAAACATTCAATCACATCAAATTAAGTAATAGAAATAAGGAATTAACTCATTTTAGCAAGATTACCAGAATTCCCATTTTTAAGTACTGCATTTTTAACATAGCACCTAATATGCCTTTCATTCTACTACAGCCATATGCTAAAACACCTTTGGAAAGAGTCCTACAAAAATTTCCTCTTTTAAACTGAAATAAATTCAAGCTCTGTGGAGAAAGTCTGGGGAGAACCTGGCTTTTTTGGTTTTTTACCTTTAAATATAAATGCTTTCCTATAACCACAGCCTAGCAGGGAGGCAATGCCTCTTGGCAAAAAAAAGTTATATTAAGTGCACTTGCTGGAACTGTTTATACTTTGTTCCTGAGAAATAGATTGAGTACTTGATAGTATAACACAATGAGAGGTACGGGTGGTGGAGATCGGATCGGATGCTTGGGCGGGGGGAGCGGGGAAGTGTTGCTACCCCAGGAATTTA
The DNA here is from genome assembly GCA_013397555.1 of Urocynchramus pylzowi. Classification (NCBI taxonomy): domain Eukaryota; kingdom Metazoa; phylum Chordata; class Aves; order Passeriformes; family Fringillidae; genus Urocynchramus; species Urocynchramus pylzowi. Next base: position 631,392 of record VZRH01000999.1, on the reverse strand, counting down.
TTTTTAAAGTGTCTGCTATTTCATGCAATCTGGTCTATTTCAAAGGCAAACAATTTGCTCTTCAGAAGTATCTTTATGAGCCCCAAGGGATGAAACTCATCCCTGGCAGAAATGATTTAGCAGTATCCAGAGAGGGGGTGAACTCCTTGAGAGGCAAGGGAATAATTTTTTGAAGGGTGGCAGAATTTTAACAAGGGCCTCTAGTGAGTTCTTGTGAACCCCTTTCAGCACATCACTGTTTTATTAAAATATTCTTCTCAAAATACTGAAACACTGACAGCTCCTGTAAGCTTGCCAAAAATTGAGTAAGGAATAAAAATAAAATGTTAACTTGACATGTGTGAATAATTTTGATTTGATGATAACACCTTTTGGAATCGAGGCCATATTCAAAGCTGACTCGTAACACATTCACATTTCTAACTTCCATGAAATAACTCAAACTTTTCAGGCATTGTTATGGTGCGGTGAAAGGAGGGGATGGTAGGAGCCGAGCTCAAGCCTCCCTCTGAGTTAAGTGAAGATTAAAAATATCTTAGGTCTTTCTATCTGAACCCAGAGGGACCCAGGTCATATTCAGTATGTGCAAAACAGGTTGGTTAACGCATGCTGGCTGGTTAAAGTAACAAACTGCAATCAAACTGAGTAAAGACCAAAAGGAGGTAATTTTGAGATAATTGATTTCTGAATCTGGACAAAGTACTGAGCATCAAAGTACTGAGATATTGTAAGGAACATCCATATTCTGACAGGATCTAGCATTGCACTGTCCTGTGTGGGTCTGTTCCACCTGTGTGGGTCTCACCACCTCTGGGAGGCCAGGCAAAGAGGAAGCTCAAATGAACTATAAGAACCTCTTTGGACAAACTCTTGATGTAATGATTTCTCTAAGACCAGCACCATTCACTCTTTTCCACTCCCTACCACATTAGAACCTCAGACGGTCTACTTCAGCAGGGTAACACTGAACTGACTTTATTTTTCTCTCTGTCCCACCACACTGTTGTCTCTGTTCCTGATCTCTTAACAAGTAGCCACCACTTAATGAACAGCAAGGCTGGCAGGCAGGGGAATGGTTGTCAGTTAATTTATCTATAAATCTCTGATCAAATGCTGTGTTCAGGAAACAAGGGGAGCAAAGTTGAATTTGAAAAGAAAAAATTTAAATGGTTGAGCTATGAATAAGTCCTACCACGGTCAGATGTACCTCCTCACAGCTGTAATGATAGAAACCCACCTCTTGCAGAAGAAGGGCTGCAGGTTTCTACTAGGTACAAGAGTACTTGTACCCAAAAGTCATTCTCTATTTTCTTAGTGAGAAAAGAGTGTTCTTAGGCATTATATTTTTAGACATTCCTAAGGGCTTTTCAAGGGACTCTGACCTCCTTTGGGACAGTTTCTCAGCTAGACAGGGCTGCTGCAAGGTGTCTTGGGGGTGTAGTGGCATTTATCTGTAACTCATGTGACTTTCCCTTGTCTCCAGTTTATAAGTCAAAGTGATTAGTCAAGTTCCCAGAGCTCAGTTGATTGTGTAAAAATATACACGACATAAACCACCCCCCCTTATTTGGCTACTGACTCAGCCAGCTTGTAGATCCCTCAGCATGGCTGAGTTATGCAGTTTGCCTACTGTTTGTGAATAGATTTAAATGCCACTCAGGACAAAAACACAGGTGAACTTGGCATATGAATTATGACTTGACCTATAACACTGACTCCTGTGTGTTTTTAATTCATTGTGGATCTGAAGTGTAACATTAAAGTGTAAAGTATTACTAATATGGCACAGGCCATTTTTAGGTCCTACCCAAAGGCATGAGATAACATTGATAAAGACTGGCCAACCAAATGGGCAAGCAATGACTGGTATGTGAACCCCCATTCAATGAGTCCAGAAAAGTTTGATTACCAAACTTTTTGAAACCAAATTCAATTGCTTTGTTTTTGAAAAGAGCATTAGGTCAGACTGGTAAAAGTAAGAAAATGGGTAAATGACATGCTCTGGACCCCACTTTTCTGCCATTTGGTGAGCACAAAAGATCAATGAAATGTGTTTTAAATAGAGCTGGCTCGTACTTTAAGTGGTTTCCACTTAGTTATTCTTCTCCTTCATATAAGTGCAGATTTTATATTTGTCCTGTACAAGGCACAGAACATGCAAAACAGTTGAGGAGTGAATGAGGAAGATTTAGGTGGATTCAATGAAAAAGTTATGATGCCTCTCTTTTCCGAAGTGTAGAAAGTTTCTTTACACTATATGCATAAAAGCAGGTTGACAACGTGTTATAGCTGGTGTAACTAAAGTTAGCAAATTGGAGTTCAGACTCTACTGTTAAACTCAGTCCTGGTAGATTAACAAAGGGTCTTCAAATCTATGAAGGCATAATTTACAGACATCAGAGAAATAAATATCCTATGATTGTATATTTAGAAAGTATGTGCTAGAAAATGTGTATGCTGAGGAAAGATTTAAAATCTCTGTTAGAATATTATTTGTCAGTAATTTTGATGATAGGAATATTTGCCCTGATTTGCTATTATATAATCTCTTAATATATTATCTAATTAGCTTTCCCAAATGCTGTATTTATCTGAAATTCTCTCATCAAGTAATCCATCCTGATTAGATTTGCCCTCTCACTGGTTATAATAAACACTGGGTTTTTTTCTTCTTGAATGTGTCCTCTCAACTGCTAATTTATAACTTCTGGTTTTTTTTTTTCTTTTTCTGTCATAAGTTTTCCTTTTATCCTTTTTCCAAATATCCTGGCACAGCCTTTTCTCAACTGCAGCCTTCCAATTAGCTGTCTCTATGTACTCACCATGACTCCAAAATCCTGTTTCTCTTAAAATGAAGCAACTAGTCCTGATAAGCTCTTCCCTAGAAATACAAAGTCCAAAATGCAGCAAGGTGCCACACATAGGACTAGTTTCAGTGCACAACAGTCATCTTGATGGGCTCACCTAAAGATAAAGCCAAATGCACAACCAAGGACAGGCATAGCTCAGAACTTGCCCAGGTAGTCCTCAAGCCACAGACCACTGCATAGAGTTGTTGTTTGCAACACAGATTAGAGGAGGCATTCACAGAAAGAACTCCACTTCCAGCCCTCAGGAATAAAGCACACACAATGACAACAGGAATAGGACAGAGGGGATGAAAGACAATAGTCAGCAGGTAGCAGAAGGGCACAAGTTTGAGTCTGCTATGGCAAAGTTGTAACATCTTAGTAGGACGGTGAATGACAAGAGTTGGGCAATGTTTCCTGTTGTTTCCCAGAAACCAGTGTCCTAAATGTACTTCCTATACCTTCTCAGAAGATTGGGACAATCATCTCTCATTTTACCTAAAAAATAAAGATGTGCTAGGTTCCCAATCTGCTCCTGCAAACTCTCCAGATTTTGAGCATAAATGAAAAGGATATCAAAGATATTGAAATAAGGAGCTGCAGTGAGCCAGCACACTAGGACAGAGAGGAACCCGGTCCCAATCAAGGGCCACTGCACAAACCCAGCTCCGTTTCCCTGCCACAGGACATCTTTGGTCTACCAGCAGAGCTGCATGAATGCCTTGTGAATTTGCCATGTGGTTGCTCAGATCATGGCAACCTATAATCTCCCAGCAGTCTGACACTCAGGACAGAACAGCCAAGTCTTTTTTCATCCCAAGTGTTGACCCCTAAAGGGCACCTAGAAAAGCAGTAGCATGTTTATGGGCTAGGGAGAGTGAGATGTGTATCTTGTTTCCACCTGCTCAGACTTGGAAGACATCACCTCCCTTTAACAGCTCATCTGGCTGCTTCAGGCTCTGGCTTCAGGCCACCTCATGATGGTACATGCGCACAATTATGTTATCATTTCAAATGACAATCCATGACAAGCTGCTAGTAGGGTGATAGTCCTTCTTGCATGGTCCGCGTCTGCAGATTATTATAAACACTGACTGTGAGACAGGGCTCGGTGCTTCTCTCAGTCTTAGCTGTCCAAATGTACCAACTTCTATGGTCTTTATCAGTGTAACTCACAGATTTTGACCCACTGCTTTTAGCCACCAGAAAAATAAAATTGGATGCTATGGTATAATGCGTTTCAGTTAAAAGTACTCTTTACACTGCCTCGCCTTAAAGTGAATTTGCCAAGGCAAGTATCTCTGAAAGATCTATTTGTGAAATATCTTCTAGCTTGACATACTATATGAGACTAATTGAGCAATAGTGTTGCCAGTCATTGCTACTTAATTGTGTGATTGCTGTGGAACGCACAGCCCTCAGCAAGGTTACACTGCCAGACAGCTAAGTGGGGATCCCAAACACACCTGCACTGCAGGCCAGGGACTAATGCAGGGACCATTTTTAAACTGCGATCCTTCTTGTTTGCATTCCCTTGTCAGTGTTCTCAGCAGTTATTCACATAGAAGAAATTAGTTACGGAAGCTATGGATTTTTAATACCCTTTCTGAAGTGAATTTTAACAGCTAAGCAGTTGAACCTTGTCCACTTTTTTCCCAGTGCATGATTTTTTTCCAGTGCATGATTTTTTTCCACAGATTATGAACAAAACTTCTAAAAAATATGTGTTCCCCTCATTCTGGAGCATCCAAATTTCCATTTTAAGTTAATTTAATTTCTAAAAGGCAGTAACAGAAAGAGAAATTATTTTTACAGTGAGGTCTGATTATAAGCTGTTGTGTACTCTCACATTTGTCAGTATTACAATCATTACAGCACATATTTAAGCAAAATACACTCCCAGGCTCTGCACTGGAAATCAGACACCCTAGCCTCAATTTTAGGCACAAAAAGCTAAATGTCTCTGATTTGCCAGGAAGTCTGTAAGATTAAAAAAAAGATATCTTAAGGATTTGTGGTTTAGAGCAAACGGAAAGGCTCACACATTGGTGTTTAAAGAGTCTGTAAGATGCAGGACTTCCTCTGAGAGCATTTCTTTAGGAGAAGAGACAGTGTTGTGGTGCAAAACAAGGAGCCCTTCTCAGCAGAGTGTGCTCACAAGCACAACCAGGGCTGGCAGTATCGCTGAGACAGAAATCTTCTTCATCTGAAAATATGTTTCACTAACTATTTTTGGGAGCTTGAAGAAAAGAACAGATTTGTAACACCTGTGCTTGCTGCAGGCCGTGAGGCAAAAGGTTTGGTAGGCTTCCCTGAGAGGCTGGTCCCTGGTGCCATCTTGTGTCGAGACCGCATCTATCCCCAGCCGCCAGAGGCTGGTGGCAAAGCTCGGGCTCCGCTGCAGCCACATCTCCATCTCTCTAACCCCAAAAATATCTTCATGCCTTCAAGTGTTAACACTGACTGGTTGGTTGATACAGGATGTGTCTCTGCTGCCACTGTCCTGCAAGACCTATTGCTGAACTCAAAGTTCGGCGATAAAAATCGGCGCTTTTTAAATTTTCAATTAAATGATAGGCAATGTGAATATTCTCTTTCCCTAAATTACTCTGGCAATATCATCAAAGTGATATCAGCTCAAGTGACAAGCCCGAATTTGTAGAATTCCTTTCAATGTGTCAGTCAGTGGTCAGTTGAATTCTTATCATTGTCTTTTGAGGCTGTTTAGAGGACAATGTTTGAGAGCCCATCACTATATAATACAGGTCACAACTGAGAAATATGTATCCTTTCTGTAACAAAAACACTCAGCAGGAAAAAAATCAATGCCACACACCTGCCAATCACTTTAAAATTTGATGTATTTAAAAACCAGTTATTTAATTTGCTTGCTTGCAAAGGTGCTGAGTGTTTCCTGAGAACATTCTGAGTGCCGTGATGCTAAAAAAACCTCCCAACATACATGTATAAAAATACCAAAACTTATTTAGGTTTTTTGAATTTAGATACCTAACTTTGGCCATATGCTTTTTAAGACATGGAGCTTTCCATAAAAATGGGCCTCTGCCTGACCCAGTTAGGAACCAGTAAAATGATAAAAGAGTGTATCTGGATTTTGTGTACTTGAATAGATTATACTGTATGCAGCACTGTTCTAAAGCATAAAAAAATGTGCCTTTGAGTATTTTATGTCTATTTCATGTCTATGTGTTTCTAATATCTGTGTACCTCCCAGTTTTAGCTAGGCTAGCAAGCAAAAACGCTGTAGTGCCAGCAGAGCTGTTCTTCTAGTCTCTAATCTGACCCAGACAAGAAACTACCAAAGACCTCACAAAGAAATCCAATTTTTGGAAATTACCAGCATGAATTCTCAATCAAATAGGTCGAGGTAACTTCTGATAAGCTTCTGAACCCAGCCTCCAAGGCTTTTGATGTTCATTCACAGTACCATCTATAACATTTGCTGCTTCTACTTCCTGCAAGCATGCTTCACCTCTCTCACTGCATCAGTTATTAATCCTATGTTCTCCTTTTTTGAACACATAGCTGTGGTTCACCTCTAATTTTGTTGCATTGCTTTGTTTTTAATTACATTTGCTGTTCATGGTGTTACATTGATGGGGCAGGAAACTAAAGTCCTCCCTTTATTGAAAGGACAAGTACAATACATGCATCAATGGAATAAATGAGTCCCTAAATTACCTCACCTGTAGTGCAAACCAGAGGTTGTACCTGGTGCCTCAGACACAGGTGCCTCTGGGTATAGAAAAATCAGTGTCAAATAATACAGTGAAAACAATCCTGCTGCCTAGGAACATAACAAAAATTATTCAGATCCTAACTACCTGTGTACCAACCCCAGGATTTATTACATTGATTTCTCCTCTAATGCTGGAAGAAAAGTTGTGCTTACACCTGCCTTCTTTGCTGTGACTAAGCATGTACCCATTCACCTCAGCTGCAGTGTCTGAGGTGAGCAACTTTATGCCACATCCACCCTGCATTTCACTGAGGTTTTCTAATAAGCACTTTCTTTATGTGAGGGTATATCTAGCAAGTTTTGGCATATTAACCTAGAGAAGTTTTCTGAATTATTCTTTATCTTTCCAGGCTCTTTGCTGTACACTTCTGAAGCTGTTTCATACACGTACACACTTAAGTGCAGCTGGGATTGAATGTAGAGAGTCATTATGGTGTTCTTCACAATCCCATTGCTGCAGAAGGCAGTAAGTACACCCTTGTGCCTAGTGCATCCCAGTGGCCTGATTCTTCACTGTCTTGCACCTGCAGGAGTTATTTAAACCACTACAAAATGGGCATAAGTCACAACTGAGCCTGAATGGCAAGATTTCACACTCTGCAGAGGCAATAATGACTAGATGAAAGGGTAAAGCAGTGGAAGTATCAGAGAGGATTTTCTCCCCCTTCTGTTCCTGCCATTTGAGTGACTAACTCAGGGGAATTTCTCTGGTCTCATAAAACATATCCTAACCCTGAGGGTGGGCAGGTAAGAAGAGAGGCCTAGGGCAGCCCTGGGGGACAGCTCTAAGTCCAGGTGTGCAGCATTGCAGTGAGGTGCTGCCACTCTGCCCCAGGCTCGAGTTTATCCAGAGGGGTCTGGGAACTCCAATGCTACATTGCTGCAAATAGTTTAGCAACTGATAAGTGGCATTCAGCCACACACAGTATTTGTATACTGGAGCTGGCACTAATACTTAAGCCACCAAGGGACAGCATCAGATCCACCAGAGCCTCTGATTCTCACAGCAAATCACAAATATGCAAAGACAGGTACACAAGGACACAGGAGTACCTGAACACTACTCCTAGGCAGAAAGTTCTGAGAAAAACCCTCACGTTTAAGACAATGAAATTTGTATGAGGTGATATACACTGTACTTCTGCCCCTGTAGCCTGAGGAGCCATTTAGGGCCAGATTCAAACCAAACTGAAATCACCATTATCTCTGTTTGCCTCAGTGTACTTTGGATCAGCCCCTGAAGCTGTCCAACAATAACTATAGGGAAAGCATCTTTCTAATGAGGAATATCACTAGGATTTACATATAGAGAGATTTCTAGCCTTGCACACAAACCTGTGCTTTTCTCCTTTAACTAAGCTAAGAAAACGTGCATTCTGCATTTTGTGAAAAGTAATTAGCATTTCATACACTTAGAAGAAACTGAAAGTACGTTTAATTATAATCAGTTACAAGATGTTATTCACCAAGTGTTTCCATGCTTTTATTCATCTTTCAAGCATAGCAAACAAGAGATTAATTACTAAAGGTCTTTCAACTATTCTAAGCTATATCTTAAATCATAGTAAAGAATATAACATTCCTCTGATTTCAAATATATAATTTCTGGTGAAATACTGGAATATAGACTGAGCTGGCCAGCAATGGAAGTCCTTCACTCTAAGCCAGCCACATCTAATTATAAAAGATGAAGGCTTTGAAAATTTACATAATTGCTGGCTCTGGTAGGGGTCGGTAACATATTTGCATTAGCTACTTATGCTTCATACCAACACTTTTAAGCACCACTTATCAAAAATAAGTCTACCAAGTCAGAGGTGCGTAGGTGGCTAAATAAAACCTGCTAAATATGGGTAGCACCACCTCTTTACGTCATGAAGAGATATATAGGCTTTGACACACAGGGTCTTTTCTTTGTCTTGTTTGTCACTTACACATTAGAGTAATAGGTACATTAGAAATGTTCTTGATAGGAATTAATACCTTCTGCTCCTTTAGTGTGCATTTGTTATAGCTATTTACTGTGTTTTTATATACAGAATTTATTTGGTTTAATTTGCACTCCAGAATTTCCCTCTGTTCCCCTCTCTGGCTCATTTTTCAAGCCATCAGTCTAGATGGTAGCATGGCACCTTAACACAGCAGGATAAAACCCCTGGAGTCTAAATATATCTCTCTAATTATTCCATGATTATTTCTCTTATTCATATCATATAAAAATTCTGCCAGACATATATGATGCAAGAACTATACAACAAAAATGACAGACCAGTACATACATTTCAAAGGCTCTGTTTAGAAAAGAGTCACATTATGTTACAAACAGGTCTTTATCTTATTATTTTTGATGTCAGCAAGTGAGCTTTAAGGAACCTGACACTGTTTGAACTTCTTTTTTAATTTATTTTATTGTATACGTTGATTTGATGGTTTTTGAACTCTGGATCAATTTGGTGACATTGTGGCTGATCCATTTTATCCTTGCTTTGCTGGGCCACTGTTTCGTTCTGAGGCTCCAGTCTCCCATTTTCCTCGAAAGGCTCATTAGGCCTGATCTCTTTTAGCCTTTTTGCTTTTTTTCCTTTCTTCCTCACACTGGACTCTGGTTTGCTTTATTCCTTAGGTCCCCCTATAGGTTAAGCCTAAGCTCTTATCCCCTATTCTCTTTAACTCACAGCCAGCATTTGATTCTGATTTTTTAACCCTCTCCATGAATTACCCAGCCTGGGCACAGCCCCATCATGTTGGAGGCTCTGTCTGTGTGAGTCACAGCTTAATTTACACACTGAAGGGTAATGATTTTACCCAGAGATGCTTGACACAGAAACAAAATTGAGCAACTTCCAGAGAGGCTGTTGAACAAAAAATAATCTTCTGGGTTGATACAGGCTTCTATACAATGAATAAAATGCCTATGGTCAAAAGTTTAAGTAGTTAAGTATTTTAAAGAATTATGTGCAGAAAGACTACAAATAAATCACTCTTACACGAATCTGGGGACATAGACTTGGCAATTTGTTCTAGCACATTGTCTTGTTTTCTAACTACATCTCACGTAGAGAAGATGAAGTTCCTGCATTATTTGTGCTGTACTGATGAATACACAGACACAAGGCCATACTTTTAAGAGCACGCAGATGAAATGCGAACAATCACATGCTGTTCCTCAGGCACTGATAAAAAAGATGCAGAGAAATGAATCCATTTACCCGATTTTGTAGAAAAGCAAAACATTTTAAGCTTTGCTACTGCTTTGATGTGAAGTAAAATACAAATTTAAATTTCTGTCTGCTTTATATTTGGTAAGGTGTCTCTGCTGAATCTGTTTTGCTCTTTGGCCACATTTCAATCACCTCCATCTTCTCATCTACTGTCTTGAAAAGGTGAAAGTACCTATACTTTATTCCCAGGTATATGACTTGCTGAATTTAGTAGAATTCCATGTAGAACAAAGTAAAATACAAAATATTTGGTGGTAACTCTGCATCATGAGGGAGAAACTTATTAACATGGTCTCTTGACACTTCACTAAGAAACTTGTTCCATCTTACTCAATTCCACATATAAAATAAATAATCAGTGATTTAGAACATAATGAAATCATCAGTAATATGGAAGACATGTTCACTTTTAAGGAAGTGAAGGAGTTAACCATGTCTGAGATTGTTTTTTAAGGTTTGCCTGTGTGGTTTTTTGGGTTTCAGTTTGTTGGGTTTTTTTCCCTTACAAAAACCAATTTGCTGTGGGAGGTCAAACTATCCCCTTCATACTGACCTATGAAAAAATCTTAAATTCCCTGTGATCATATAGAGTAATATGATTAATAGATTAGAATAACGGAACAATGAGATAACAGAAATGCTCCGAAAAAAAATCTGGAAATAATTTACAAAAAAAAATCCGATGTTCCCATATATTCATGAGAAGAATGCTTACAAACAGTTTCATCTGAAGGACATGCAAATAATCTCTGAAGATGCCTTAAAAAAATCCTGTATTTCACTGACTTTTACAGTACATTTCCAATCAGTGTCCAGTGTTGCAAAGCAACAGTTCATGAAGTTAAATGTAGGCTTATGGGTTGCTATGATCTGCTGTCTTTACACAGCACAGCCTTTACAGAGAGGATCACAACATAAAACTCCTGGTCAGGCAGCTCAGAGGGTGCAAAAACTCACTTCAGCTTCTCTTAGATTCTGGTAGCAGTACAACAATAACCCTTAAAAATACATTTTTCAAAAGAGATACAAGATTAGTGATGGAAGTTCCAGATTAAAATAGAAGAAATCTTTTTTTTTTTTTTTTTAATAGTGGATCCATTAATGAGGATTTCAAATCATGAGAATTTTCAGTCATATATAACTAATTCCTTTGAAGGCTTAACCTGCTTTTCATTCTCTGGGCAATCACGTGTGTATGTCTTCACACACAGAAGAATTTGCCAAAAGCATCATACAGGGGAAGACTTCACAAACATCTTCAAAAGAACTTACATTTGAGACATTTATTTATAAAGGTTTCTATTGCTCAACACAGCAGATACCAGAGATGGGAAGCCTTTCCCTCGGAGAGCAGAAAATGAGGAATGAGCCACCTTCAGAATTCAAGTTTTTGAAGCTTAGTTGCTCTTATTTAATGAGATTATTTTTATTATTCCCTAGAAATAGTGCTTTCTTTTCCTGCTATTGCAACTTTTCTGACACTTTGACAGGAAATTATTCATTTAACCTCTTTTCATGAGGTAATTCTGAAGAATTTCAATTGAACCAAATAATCCCTCTCTACCTATATTTTTATATTGCTCTTTATTTTAACTGAAATTCTTTATTTCATGGCAAGCTTCTAACACAGGTAAAAATTTACAAAGAAAGTGATGTTACATACTATGAATATAATTCCTTTTCTTTGAAAGTCTACAAAGGAGGAGGTACTCCAGTGCTACTGAATACAAGACTGAATTTTGGGAAAAAAAATAACACTGTTGTGGCTTTCCACAGACTGTATGATACTCAGTGTAGTAATAAAATATATCTTTTATCTTTTAAAGCTATGTCAGAGACACTTTGTACACCTTGATACCCCAGAATCTGTACTTTTTTCTCACAAAAATTATTGGAAAGCTCTGATTAACTTTAGCAGGGAGAGGACTCTCCCCACTGTAGATAAATAGATACTACTGGGCCCTTTGTGGGGTCTCAGGCTGCACAGCAGCCTCTTCAGCACTCCCAGCCCTGCAGGATGATGTGGCTCCTGCCCTGGGAAGGCCAGGCAGGTTGAGGCTGGAAGAAAGAAGGGACGAGAGCAGAGGGACAAAGAACAGACATAGGAGGAATTCAGGTGTTTTGTACTTCTCTTAAATTCAAATTGACTGTCTAGATGATGGGGACAGTAGCCTCAACTTAAGTCTTAATTAATGTTTATGAAGCTAACTATGATCTTTAGATGAAAGGCTTTTCAAAATGACAAGGGATTTGTATAACTCACAGAGTGATAGAAGCTTGCATTTCTGTAATACCAACTCTAAAACCAGAGGTCAGAAGTTGATCCTAGAATAACTTCATTTCCCATTCACAACTAAACAGAAAAATGTATTTTGGCAGGAGCATGTCCCTTCTCCAAAGTCCCATTCTCAGGCTGCTCTCACCATCACCCCTCTGCCCACGCAGCTCAGCATCACCACAGAGCTACCCTGAGTGACAGCAGTGAGACTGCAAGTAAAATCAGGCCTCATTGTCCATCTAAAACATTTTTTACAGTTTTGTTTAGTGGTATCAGTCTTTATCTGGCACACAGTGCAAACCATAGAATGCATCGACCACAGCAGCTTCTCCCTGCACAAAACAATCTATTTTCAGCTGTTGCTTTGTGGCTCAGGACTAAGCTCCAGGTACTTTAAATCTCTTTTATTGAGTAAGCCTGTGTTGCTATGATTTAGCCAGGGTGTATTATTGCATGTGAATGATAAACTGTAGTTCATGACCTGAGTCTAATGGTTACTTTATCAGTTGCAGTGGACAATTAAGTGACTGAGTGGCACAACTGACGGTGAAGAACAGATTTTGCCTCCGAGCTGCTTTCAGGAGTTAGATTTCGCTGTATCATGTTCAGAAAGGTCAGAGCTCTGGCCAGATGACCAGTATAGCAGTGCAGATGGCACTGTATGTCACCTGGCCACTCTGGGCCTCTGCAACCTGCTGCACAGGGCTGGGGTCCAGGGAAAGGTTATGGCCATATGCAACTGCAGCACATTATTAGCAGCTCATGAGGAAAATGGCCTTTTTTGCAAAGGAGATGAAAAATCAGTTCAGCAGCTATGTCCACCAAATCACAGCAGATCGTGGCCATTTTCAGCTGCTGTAGAAGCAAACATAAAATCTTTGAATCCTTAATTGTGATCACCTAACAAAATGTGACAGAAATATTAATAAAAATATTCACATAACAAATGACAATGCTTTCTTGCGCTGTGATACCATTGACCTCCTTTTTCCATCTTTTAAGCACTCAAAATATTAAGGCTCAAATTTAAATTATCAAACTAAGAAAGCATGTTTGTACTACAAGACCCTGGTTAATATCCACGGTTCTGGATTTTCATATCCAAAACAAGTCACAGAAAAGCCACAGCCTTAAGACTCAGTGCTCTTTTACCTCAGGAATTACCTAACCTGTATTCATGTCTCAGCTTTGGTGTAAGTTTTGCAAATTAAAGCTGGTGTGTGGACAGTGAAACAAAAAGAAGTCTGTTATGCTTGTCTTGGCTTCCAAGAAAGTTTGGTGCAGTATAGCTTTTCCATTCCAAAAAGGGATTCAGGTGTTCTCTAACAAAATGGAAAAGTTACTCTTGGCTGTAAAGCTTTCTACAAACCTGAAGAGGAGACAAGACCATCTTTTGGAAATTTTCTATACTGTAACTTCTAAAACTGTTCATTATCTTATTAAAGAAGGTTTAGACCTCATGGTGTTTGCATGGAAAAAACAATCTGAATTAAAAAGAAATCAAAAGAAGAATAAAGGATTGTTGCAGCTCAAATAGATGATTCAGAAGAATGCTTTTGATGCAGCAGAAGTGTGGAACCAATAGCATTGTCATTTAAATGACAATGGTCAGACTAGACAACCAAAAAACTAATTCTTTGTGTTGAACAAAGATGCAGAATTATTATTTCTAATAGCAAAATAAAAGTCTCTAAAATACAATTCAGATTGACAAGCAGCATCAGTGTGGACCTGTTTTGAAAAGCCTGGGCTTTAACTGTTGCTGTTCAATCCTTCCTATGTGTTTAAAAAACAAACGGGGTAAAAGAAAAAGAGAGAAAGAAAAGCATTCTGAACTTTTCAGCTTGATATCTTCTTATTTATGCTGAAATACTTTTGTGGAACAAAGCAAAAAATTAATTCTCCTAAAATGCATTTTTTCCAAGATGAAAGATACTATTTACCAAAGCTACACCTTTCTCCTCTAATGAACAACTTATTTTTTCAGGATTTTAGATCGGAGGTGAAAGGAACAATGCAAATTATTAATATAGGATTCAATTGTGTTATCTTCAAGCCAAGCAAAAAAACCTATTGAAATTCTCAGCTGTTTTGGTCTATAAAAGCAAGGCCACAAACTACCCAAACGAGTCTAAAAATTATAATTTCTATTTATAATTTTTAGGTTCTTTTGATACTATCAATGACTTACTACTAGATACTTACTTCTGGTTCCCTCATTCATGATGAGGATCAGTTTGCTCAAGGGTGAAATCTTGCTTTCAGGAAGACAGTTTTCTCTGGAGACTAGTCATCACAACTGTCAGGAAAACTACTTTCACATTTTACAGCAAGTTGTAGTTTTTCTCAATTAAATGCATGGAGTATGGTGACATCTATAGGAGGTTCCAAGTCTCTACATTTAAGCTGCCTTTCCGTGCTAACCTCTCTGTGTGTGTATTATATATATATACACACCTCAGAGATCATTGTGATAATTTGTATGAAATACCAGAAAGTAAATTAATCAGCAAGATTTTAACTTAGTTGTTGTCTCTCTAGAGAGTTAAAGAGAACTAAAATTCATTCTGTAAAATAAATGCTCTCAAATGCAGCTGGGAAAGCTGAAAGGAGCAGGAACAATTGCTATGGTAACCATGTTATGGGATTAAAAAAATCATGGAAAGTAGGAAGACGGTGAGAACAAGAGCATGGGACCAAATTTGTAATAGTAAACGAATTTTGAAATCATTAAAACTTCTGTATCAAACATTGTTTACTCCAGTAAATAAGAAAGTCCTAACATAAGACAAAGCACAGCAAATTATGACAGAATCTCATGCAGAGAGAACACATTGCTCCTTCCTCTATGTGCTCTGCACGATCCAATAATGTCCCACTGCAGCAAACAAAGCATCAAAAGCCAAAGGAGAGAATGTCCCAAATGTTCCCCTTCCCAGAAACAGTCTTGCTGGAAACATGAGAGGTAGTGTGACCCTCAAACCTCATGGATCAGGATAACTAACTGGGAGACCCTGTCTCATGCATTCATACAATAATGCTCCTCCAAACAGCAGCTGAATGGCCTGGAGGGATTCCTTAAGCTAACAGGACTCTTGCACTTGGTGATGGCCTCAAGGATATTTCATTCAATGGTCAATAAACGTATTCTGTATTTTCACTTGTGTAATTGAATATGAAAAATAACTGCAGATCCTTTTTAATTTCAGGAGAAAAATAAAGATACTTCTATTCTGCTTAAATAAGATAATTTTTATCCCTGAGAAATTCTTTCGTTTCTGGTTATATTTCATCTTTTGCTAATGCCTTTCAATTTTTCAAATTTCAGTGGACTGGTTCCAAATAGCTCTAAATTACTGTAGAAGTATTCTATACAAATGCTTGGTTCTGACAGCCAAAATTAATCTCGATATTAGAAAAGAAAACCATTGACAAAGTTTTTTAAGTTCTATGTAAAGACCTTTCATCATAGAAATATAACAGTTTTCAGATTTTTTTAAAAAAATAAACAGTGGTAAAAAAAGCATACCTGAAATATAGTTAAGCACTGGCAAAAAAAAAAAGAAAAAAAGAAAAGAAAAATCTAGGCAAAAAAACTCCCCTGGTCTGACAGTTTCATCCAACACTTCATCTCCAATGCCAGAGTGGAATTGGGAACATAGCTTATTCCTTTAAAAGTAGGAACACCCACATCTCCTGGTATTTGGCATCCATCTATCTCAAAGCAGGTTGCAGTAAGAGTACTTAATTGTGGTCTCACCACTACAAACACGAATTTTTTTTTCAGTTCTTCCTACTCAAATGAAGCCCTGATCATATTTCCACCAATTTTCTACACTCCTTTTCATTTTGGAGCTTCCCAAATTTCTACTCAAATGATTGCTTTTAGCCCCAGATTCATCCTCCATTTTCTGATACTTAAAATAGCAAAGATATCCTTTAGACCTCTGCAAAACTGCATGTCTACTTTAAGTCCCCTCCAAACACACCTCATATTTGAGGTACATCACTGTCATTCCTGTCATACTGTGGTGTCTCTTAAACTATTCCTACTTTCCACCTTCAGAGGTCAGTGCTAAATACAACAAGGGTGTGTGAAGCAACAGAGAAGGAAGATAATAAACATAATTATTGTTCAAAAAGAGAATGGTTCAAATATCTATAAGCAAGATATTGATGTGAAAGCCCAAGACATAATGGAGAATCTCAGGGATATTTTCTTTTAATGAGCAAACTTGTTCCTTCACTAGACTAGCAGATTTCACAAAATCAAAATTTTAGTAGGCTTGTTTCCTCTTTAAATACTGATTAATAAAATGGTAAAGACCTATAATTCTCACCTCAGAGAAATTCTGCATTTCATTCAGGCTTGGAATTAAAACATTCTTACATTTCCCCTCTTAACAAAAATCATTTCTGTTCATTTGAAAACTTTTTTACTTTTAATTTCTTGTTTCAAAAATCCAACCCAGCACTCTAGGTTTCAATGTTTCCTTGGTTGACAGCTAAATAGAAAAAAGATACTATGAGAATTGGAATTCCCAGCAGTGACTGAGTGGATTCTGAGTGTCTGCTGCTTACTTCCTACCAAAGGTTCCAAGTAAGCTGACACAAGTTTGATTTAATCAAGTCAGTGTGCTCTGACAGAAGAATCTCCTGTGATACACCTTGACACATCAGGGAAAAGCTGTCTCACTGAAATTACTGTCACATGGGTCCTCAGCTGGTTGGAAAATCTTCAATCAAAATGTTACCATCACTGCATCTACCCTGTCTCTAGCACTGCAAGGAATCCTTGTAAAATACACTCAGCAAATACTGAAGGAAACACCAGTAGTCTGTCAGTACTTGGAAGATGTAACTAGAATGAAAGATCATGTTGAAAAATTGAAGAAATTATTTGAAATGCATAAGATAATTTAGTAAAGATTGATGCAAAATGCTGCACTGAAGAAAAATAAATTGAATGACTGCAGCAGACCACAAAACTAATAGAAACCCAGAAAGAAAATGTAATTTGGAGAAGGATTAGTCAGACTGCTAGAAAGAAGACTGAGTGGGTGATTATTCAAATCTGTTCAGCACTGGGAGGTCACAGCTGGCATCCTGTGTCCAGTTTTGGACACTACACTTGAAAGAAAATGTTAAGGAAGGTAGAGATAATCCATAAGGAAACTGTAACAATAGGTTACTTAGAGGAATGGCTGAAAGGATTAGCTTTGATGACCCAAGGTGTGATAGAAGGGCTGGTATCAGCCATCTCCAGGTAAACAAAGTAGTGTTGAGGATGATGGCTTAATGAGATTAATTTGCAGATATATTAGTTAGTGTGCAACATTAAATTATACTTACACAGAGATGAGAAAACTGATTTTAACATACTTGTTATGGAAGCTATACAAGAATCTTATAAAATTATCTGTGAGCAATGACCTTCAAATATACTAGCTCATCTCAAGAAGTGTGTTAGATTAGCTAATGTCTCCTGTTTACTCTCAACAAAATTTCTTTGATTTCTGTGAATATTTTCAGCACACTACACTGCTACTGGTTATTGCATGTCATATTGCATGCAATGAATTGCATTTGTGTAGCAAAAGAAGCAGCAATCTCTGTATAGCTGCATCTCACTGAGCAGCTAGACCTGTTCAACAAAAAAGCTCCATCATTAGCTCCCCTGACTGCAATAAGACTCAAGTTTGTTAAATGAGCAAGAGCTGAAGCTTCTGGCTGTAAGTCTGTACCAGGTTGATTGTACTTTCTTTTAGAATCTGTACTTGAGCAATACTAACTCCATCAGAGACAAGAAATGAATTAATAATAGACAAAAGCATTTTTGCTCCAAAGAAGATCTCATCTTAGCACTTGTATGAAAATGCTTTGTTAGGCTACATAGACTCTTTTTACATTGTCTAAATGGTAGGCAAAATAATGCAGTGGAGATCACTTACAAATTAATTTACCCTCTTTCAACTTCATCAATATTCAAACTCTGGAACTGTTCATAAAACTAGTCTACCCAGGCTATCACAAAATGGGGGCATTTTAGTTTCTGCTTTACTGAAGTCATGGCTTTACCCCAGGGAAGCCAAAGGAAGTAGGTGGGAGTGGAATGATCGTACCTTATACCAACTACCAAGTCCTCATGTTTGATCTTCAAATATGTTCCCACTCCTCAGACATCCAATTTTCTTTTTCCCATTGTGCACCTAAGCCTTTTTGTCTGAGAAATTATTTTCCACCCCGTACCTTTGCCCTGTTGAAGTTCTTGGAAAACTTTATGTAAACTTTATTTAAAAGGAAGAAGAGAACCTGCATCTTGATACACAAATGAAACAATTATTGCAAGAAAGATATAAAGGTATATAATTTTGTGCTAAAAACTAAAAGAAAATTGCACAATGTGCAACAGTTTTAAGGCTCTTGTTATTAAAGGAAATGCAACTAAATCCCATGGCAATAAGTACCATGTGAGTGGTAGTTGCCATGGTAACTTATTAAGTAGAAAAAAAACTAAAAGAAATATACTTTGTTGGTATGTAAGTTAAGGATGCCCCAGGGCAGCCTAAAGAACATCAATGGGCCAGCAAAAAAGTACTTAAAAATCGAAAACAAGTGAAATATGATGATATCAGGACATGTTCATTTTAGATTTACACTTTAAAATAAGAGAAGGGAGTACAGGATAGAGCAGCTGCCTAGGCCACTGTGGGTTTCAATTATTACAAAAGAAATCTGGGTTTAAGTCTCTTTAGAAGAGATTGGGAATGAAAAATCTGCAATATCTTGTTCTTACCTGAAGTTAAACTGACATTAAGGTACTAGTAAAGTGGAATTGACTTTCTCATTGTAGGGCCTTATTAAAGCACTTCATACCCAAACTCCATCCCTTAGGTTCCCCACCCCCCCCCCCCCCCCCCCCAAAACCCTTGCTGTCAAGTTTGGCAAGAAAGAACTCTCCACTACCACAAAGAAAAGACCTCACAGAAATTTTATCATGGCCTATCATACCAGTATTATTAAAGTAACCAGCCACTGGATGTCATTGTTATTCCACAGAATCATAATGAAGAAAAACCTCTTTAACTGCAAAAACATTTCAAGCCACTAAAAATGAGAGGTAACATACAACCAGCTTCAAGCATGTACTGTTCAAGCTAGTCTCAGCATCCTGCTTCCCAAACACAGTTTAACTATTTTAAAATGGATGAATAAGCCATGTGTCCTATATATGGGATTTAAAATAAACATCACATGAAAGTACGGTCAGTGGGTCCTGTATATTATCTTCATGTCAAAGCCTCTTCACTAAATTTCGTAATGCATTTTGCTTTGATTTGGATTTGAAGTTTTTGGAAGAGAGTATACTTACTGCAGAGAATTTCTGCCCTGCTTTGGGATGCAGGAAAGGAAAATTTTTGCCCATGCTTATATATGTTGGCTTGCTATGTCAGGACATGTCCTGACATAGGACTCTCCAATGAGAGAGTCCATCTCCATATCTCTATGCCCAAGACTGAGAATGCATATTTCTCACCCCATTTTCAGAAAGGATTCTCAGCACATTAGTTAGAATTACTTATTATTTTAGCCCATATGTCCCTTCTTACAGAGTGTGAACAAAACCAGTAGCCCTATATCTGCTTGTCTCTGTGCTGACCTGGATTTGTAACCCTGTCCTACACTGCCAGCATTTGGCAGAAAATGCCTTTTTGGCAGAAAAGGTTGGAAACTCCTTGCCCTGATGAATTGGGACCCAGCTAGCTTCATTTCTGCACCATTCTCCACCATTCTTCTAGGATAAGTCTGTGCAATGCCCCTGTGTCTCAGGGTACTATCAAAACCAGACACAGAACCATGCAGGTGAAGAAGAGAGAAGTGAATAAGCTGGGAATCAGTGACTAGTACTGAGGACACCAATTCCCATCTTCAGACAGCTCCAGTTACAACATCTCATACTACAGCTTGCAGCCAAGCTCTGCACTGAACAGGCACATCTAACTACTTACAGGATTCCTGTCAGACTGGCTTTCTATTAGACCTGAGCCTATTTGCATCCTCTATCTCATTGCCTAGCCGGATCCTGTGATGTGTCCAACACTTGAACTGGTCTCAGTGTCATGCTATATTGCAGATTTGCTCAGATTTTTGACAGGTGAACTGAAATGAGAAGGGAATTAAGTCTGGAATGAGTGAATCCTTACTCCTCTTTTCAAGTTTCTCTATGGGATCTTTGGGTTCAACTCACTCCTCTGTTTCTCATTGCACTTAGAAGATGACATTAAGGATTCACTTCCTGGTCCTTTTCTGTACCAGTAGCATTTCCCTGAGATGTATCAGAGGGGATGTAAGGAATCTCTAGGTCAAAAAGCAGGTACCCTCTTCAGCTGCTTGTCTAGTAACTCAGCAATTGCTGGCAGATTTCTGCAACTGGTGGTGTAAACTCCCACAGAAGTTGCACAGAGAGCAGTCCCTTAACCCTTGGCTTTTTTCCTTGCTCTTCCTAGTACTCAGAAGGGTAACTTATAGGCAGATGTGAAAGCTAGGAAGTTTTTCAATTTCCTCTTTTAGAAAGAAGTGTTTTGCACTGTGGGCAGTCAGATCTTTTCAGTCTTTCTCACAGCCACAGGCAATACCACAAGAAACTCACTGAGTGGTTAAGTAACTTGGTTTACTAGGGCCTGTGTCTCAGCTATATCTAACAGACATATGCTCAGTGAAGCCCACTCAAATTCTCCTGCAATAAAAGTAGTCTTGGATAGGAGAAAATGAGTCTGAAGGCTACGATGCATTTGGAAGTTGGCAGGAAAGCGCTGATTTCTGTAAGCTAGTACTCAGCTTCATGAATAAAAATAGAAGATAAAGAGAGATTTCATGCCTGACAGATAAAAGGTTAAAGGACTAGTTTCTCAGAAATCAGCAAGAAAAATATATACAAGAAAAATAAGAACACACATTATGTTCTCATACCCACATAGATGAACCACAGCTGACCCAATCCTAGTAATTAAACCAAATTTGAGGGGTTTGAATAATCTAAAATCACACCCAAAAAATTAGTAAATCATGAGTTCCTTTCTAGTGACTTAGGTTTGGAGCCAAGGAAAGTGTGGCACGTTTGCTGCCCTGTAGAAATCAATAAAAGTTTACCCTCAAGTCACTTCTCATGTAAATCAGTGGCATTTACCTTTGCACTTACGCTTCAGCTTTTTTTTGGTGTGTGTGTGTGTATGTTGGAAATTCTTTTTCCACTCTTCTTACTTTTTGCCACTGCAGAGCTGACCTGCAATCTGGAGTATGTGAGAAAAAGGTTTAGTGTCCCCTGATATGTATCCAGTGGAAGAAGGCTGTCTGCCTGAAAAACAAATAAACTGCTTGATATATTCTAGGTGATTGGCACTGAAAGGAGCTGTCTTTAGCTTCTCTTTCAATTAATAAAAAACAGCACCTCAGGGAATTTCTAGTACCACTGAAGAAAACAAATAAACAAACAAAAAACCTTGAGCACTGGAAGTCTTAAAAAATGAGCAGTACAATGTCACTATATGAGCTGCTTCCAGAAAGATAACAAGGATCTGCTTGGATAACTTTTAAGGCCTTTAAGTTTAGCAGCATTTTCTTCCTCTGAATCAATTGAATTCATAAAGAAATAAAAGCTTGAATTTATGCTATCTAAAAAAATGTATAAAACAGTTCCCCCCTAAAAATACATGGGTCATAAAATTAAAACATGCAGTGTACACTGAGGCTTTGAGATGAGAGTCAGATTTGCCATTCGGAAGTAACAGACCTCTCCTGACACATGTAATGAAATCTGGGTACTCTATCACATCATCATCTAGTGTTTTATCTAGCAATTTAGGATATCCTGTCTATTAAATCAAGTCACTGCTACTGTAGGCCACCATACCATGTAATGACCTTTGGAAGGTTATAGATCTTCATTTGAAAACCATTTTCTGTTTTGTTCCCACTATGGATAATGCATAACTACCTACTGCATTTTGACTTCATATTGTCTTCCAGTGAAATTCATCTTCTAGTTTCTAGGTTGTGTGTATGTTCTATATCCATCCTTACTCCCTGGAATAGAGTACAGAGATACACAATTTACCCTAGCTGTAAGGTGACTAAAATTCTGCTGTCAAATACTACAGCTGAGCAGAAGCAGCAGTGAATTGCTGCAGTTGTTAGATGAAGTGGTCAAAAATAAGTGATAAATATCTATATGACTGAATAAATATAACCATTTATGCTGGATGTTCTCAACCCAGTCTCAAATTGCAGGGCCAGTTTCCAGTTTTAATAGTGACTTCCCTGTGCTATTTTGGACAACTTTCACCCAGAGAACTACAAAGCAGAAAGTTAGACCCAAGCCCACCTGCCTCAAAAAGAAAAGACTTTCTAATTTGCTTCTCACTCGAGAAGATACTCATATACTTTGTATTTTAAAAATGAAAACTGAAAATTCTAGTGAAAAAAATCCCATGAAGTTAGTTTTTTTGCATTTTTTTTTAAATTTGGTTCTTAGATTTTGCTTGTTTCTTTCATTTTCTTTTTATTTGACTTCTAGCTGGTCAGACTAGAAATAACTGGAATTTGGCATATTTCAGCAAGGAGAGAGGCAGTCCCTCTTGGAAGCTGCTGCTTGATTTAGCACTATTTCCTTTAACAATGCAGTATCTGGAGATCTTTTGGCTGATTTCATAGGTAAAAAATGAACTAAGGCTCCTTTGAAATTGGGCTGTGGCACTCTAGAAAGACAGTTCCATATAAAGACCCTAAAATAGCACATAGTAAAGTGCAACAATTCTTCAGCACTCTCTCCCTGCCATTCACACACATACACACATGAGGTTTGACATTGGCAGGGGTTGGTGGTTTGTATGTGCTGTCTTCACACTTGGCTGTAGGAGAACCTACTACTTAGTGTGCACTAGAAATTGTAAAATTGGATGTTACCTTTTTTCCAAAGAATGTACAAGATTTATGAACAGAAATGGTCAATAGTCTCATAGCATTCTATCACATAGATAAAATTGGAAAT
Organism: Urocynchramus pylzowi; assembly: GCA_013397555.1. Classification (NCBI taxonomy): domain Eukaryota; kingdom Metazoa; phylum Chordata; class Aves; order Passeriformes; family Fringillidae; genus Urocynchramus; species Urocynchramus pylzowi. The sequence goes on along the minus strand of VZRH01000999.1, from coordinate 608,237 downwards.
GTCACCTTCTTTGACTATTGTATTAGCATTTTATCCTGAAAAAGGCAATTGTATATTATTAATACTTAATTGGTCTAATTTATTTAAATGGAATAGATTTAATCTTTCAGCAAGTGTGGTTAGGCTTACCAGAGTCACTCCTTGCTTTCAAATTTCTTGGTACTTTCACCGTCTGATATTTTATGTAATTCTTAAACCTAGAAATTTTTCAGGTTTTCTAGGAGTCTAAACCACAATCTAAATCAGAATTATTACTACTTGTGGCAGGCCTGGGGCAAAGTGGTCAAGAAAGCGAAAATACTGTAAAAAACCCCATGTATATTCAATCAGAGCATTTAGGAAATTAAACTGTGGAGTTTCCTGAATAGTTCTGCTATAGTTAGAGTTTCTCATCCACGTTAGTGGTGGGCTGGAGGGTTAAGGACACAATGAACGCTGGCAAGTAACAGGTTCTGACTCTTCCAAAGCGACGGCCGCCTTTCCGCAATGCCACTAGATGGCATTAAATATCCTTTATTTCGTGCAAGGGCTGTTTACCCCTCGTGTGCAGCGCTGGGTCATGTTCTCTTGGCCATAGCGATGGGCTTAGATTTAGGTTTCTAGCTAACTGATTTTATGATAACATTTTCTCGTGTTGGTTAAAAATGTTACCTTGGAAGTGGAAAAAAAAGTTCAGATATCCTTCAGATACGCTTGTATTTTACATTTGTCACCAGAGTGACAGCTTTTGAATTCATAAATCTTTTGAGAATTATGGAGCCTTTAAAAAGAAACAGATCCCCACTACTTGTACTGAATACCACTGCTCTGAAAAAATTACTCTACATTTACCCTGGTGTTTAATTCTGTAACTGTTTCAGGATACACCTCCTCCATAATGAAAATGTCAAGTTCCCTAAAATAAACTGTCTTTAAAGTGTCTGCTTTCTCCACTATGTATTTATGCATTTGATCAACCCAATTTACAAAATAGATACACTTAAACCACACCCATTTTCCTATGGCATATCTGGGGGGGATAGAGGGTATCAACAAAAAAAAAAAACCTCAACAAAACAAACAAACAAGCAAACAAAAAAAATAGAAAAACCCAAACCCTACCATAGTCAATAAATCACTAGAAGTGCAGGAACTTATAATAACAAAATTAAGCACAAACTTGTGGAAAAAAAATTAACTGAATATATTTAATTTAAATAAACCAATATTCTTTTGAAAGTATTATTTTCTGTCATTAGGAAGAAGGGTATACCTACACAGAGAAACCTTTAAATGTCCCTTCCCAAATTATTCTGTGACTCCATGCCTGTGTGCTAAGGATAACACAAGCTCCCTTTGAGCACCAGCACTGTGCCATCAAGCATGAGTCTCCAAAAGCCATCATCTCTGCTAACACAGCCTGTAGGCTTGTGGCTTCAGAGTTAGCTTGTTTGAAACAGGGCACTACACTCTGAGAACCTCTGTAGTCGATACACTGGAAGAGTTGGTGCAAATGGTTTCTAGAGAAACTGGTGACTTTAACCACTTGTATACCTGATGGAGCTAATTATTCTTGAAAATTGGTAAGTTTGAACAAAGCTGTGTTCTACAAACCTCAGAAAGCAGTGGCAGAGACAGCTTGAGACCTGCACTGCTATCCAGGCTGCAGGAGGGCTCAGAGCTGCAGAGAACGCTGTGTGAACACACCTGCACCTGTCTGGAGAGGAGCCATTCTTGCAAACAGCTGATCAAAGATGACCTGAGTGGGGCTGTGCAGTCCACATGAAGGACACCCTGCACCTCAGCAGGGTTAACCCATTCTGCAGCATCGAGCCTGGAAACTTTGCCCATTGATCACGTAGAAGTGACTCCATCTGAGCACAAGTTCCTACTCTGATTATTTTGATAAATTTTCCCTTCCCTTCTCTATTTAATCTGGAGAGATACAAATACTGAAGTACACCATAAACACTTGCCAATAAAAATTTTTTCTCTTTCTGTCTTCTTATGTAGTTATGAAAGAAATAGCTTAACTACTTTACGAAGTTTGTTTCTACTACAGACTCTACCTATTAGGTATTTATCTTATGTAGTTATGAAAGAAATAGCTTAACTACTTTACGAAGTTTGTTTCTACTACAGACTCTACCTATTAGGTATTAATTGAGAGAATGAACTGATTTGAAGACATCCTTTCAAGTGGCTAAGTCAAGAGAGTTTTGTCCTGTACAAATTAAGTCTCAACAGGAGCAGGAATCAGGGATTCAGAAGATGAGAAGAATCACTTCTCTTATTCCGATTCCCTTCAAAATGGGCAAATTCAGGATTGGGACCAAATAGAAATGCCACAGGACATTTCCTCATAAAGTCTCCTAATAACAAAGCACCTTCCCATGAGGTTGCCCTTAAACCATTCCTCTCTTAGTTGCTACAATTTATTGCTGCAGCTTGGGAAACCTTTAGTAGCCTCCTGTTTTTATGTTATCCTCAAAGTGTTTTGCACAGTAGCATATCAAACTGATACTGCCACTCTCCTCAGACTAAGTTTTCACAGTAAAATAAATATACTAAAACAAATTTAAAAGTCAGTGGATCTGAAGATATCTAGCACCATGTTTAAGCCTTTTCTACCATTATTCACCAGTATAAGAGGTAACACCTATCTTCTTTCCAGTCACTGGGGAAGAAAGTGATATTTCTAGAATAGGGAAATAAAAATTGTTTTCTTTTTTTTGAGCTTTAGAATACTTATCAGAACCAACTGGCCAACTTCATTCTCTGGCTTACTGTCCAGAAAAAGGTTGTCAAGATAATGTTATATATAGATGTAAAAACCTTTTTTTTTTTTTTTTAATTGTCTTATTTCGGCCAATATATATGATGAGTACACGGTCTGGAAACACTCACTTTCACACTTAAAATCTTATCACTCTTTCAAGTACCTGGTACTTAAGAAAATGTGTCTTCCCTCTCCTGACATCCACTGATTCCACCATAGTTCTGGTTCAGCTGACTTACACTTAGTATCCCGCTCCATTTGCAGAATTTATACTTTCTGCTTGGCCTCATTAATTTATTTACTTTTGCATTTTCTTTCATCATCTGGAAGTACCTTTAAGTTCTGAGTTTTGCAGTCTGGATTTCATTTTTTTTTTACCCATTTCCCTTGTATGTTTTTTTTCCAAATATCTATCATTGCCTGCCTTAGGTCCTGAGTAAGCTGTTGTGGCATCTTTTATCTTTCAGTTAAAAATGACTTTGTTTGACTGCTTGCTTGAAAACTAGACACAGGATGAGTGCACACACACAAAACCAAAGCAATCACAGAAATGTGCCAGAGGGAAAAAATATCACAAGTCACAGAATTGTACCTAAAAAGCAGGTATTAGTAAAGAAGTTAAGGTTAAATTGGACCTTGTTTCAAACCATCATCTTTTCTCTGTGCAGCACTGAATGTAGAAACAGCTTGGAGCTCCAACTGAATTTTACCTTCTTCCTGTAGAGAGCCAAATTCAAAACCAAGATGATGTTTGATGTATTTCTTTTTTCTTTTTTTTTTTTTTTTTTTTTTTTTTTTTTTTTTTTTTTTTTTTATATTTACACTTTGATCTTGCTCTTCATTTCATAGGTTTGACTAAAATCAAGGAACATTGAGCCACAAAAAATGCATGTCCCACTAGTATTAGGTTGTTGTGTTTTGGTTTTCTTTTTGTGAAAATTCTCCTTTATAAATCCCTGAGAATGCAAGGACTAAGGCTTGATGTCATCTGTTCAAAACACCCGATAAATAAAATATTAATATGAAGGCTCCTCCTCCTTGAGAGGACACAGAAAATGCAGCCTTTCTGCATCATTTTATGCTCTTTGCTTCAGTTTTAGCTCTACCAGTGAAACATACACTATTTCCTCTCATCTTTTCAAGTATAACTCCTGCCTTCAATGAACTAAAGACTTGCTGACATTTGCTGTCACGAGTAGAGCGCCAAGTACACTGATGATCTCAGCTGTGGCCTGCAGTTGAAATAATAATAGTAGCTATGGCAATGTTAGCATATGACCAAGAACAAAGACATCCCACAAAACACACAAGCCAAATTGGGGGAACATACCAAAGAACAGTAAACGCTAACTCAGAAAGAGACAATTAATTATTCACTTTGTCATTCAAATATTTCAAAAAATTAATGACGTTTGCCAGACATATGTCTAGCATTTCCCTAAGATAGCAAGCTTATGTACAGTAGGAATTCAAATGACTCATATGCTATGATGTGACTGCTTAACATGGCTTATTAAATCAGCTCTCTGAAGTGTCCAGTACAATGACTATCAAATATCAAAGCATAGGAAATAGGGTCCTATTTTTTTCATTGGTGTGGGCACAAGCAGAAAGCAAATTAATTGGAACTCATGCAACTCACCTAAGACACTTCTTACAGAATCTCTGCTGAGAATACCATTAAGTGCAGCACTTAGTTCAGTAATACTTCATTGCTATGACAAAACACAGAGCCGTTACCACAGTGAAGTAAAGACGCAGAACCTTCAGAAATAAAACCGAAAAAGAAGCTCTTGGGATAGAGCACTTTAATCTCTACATCAGATTATTCAGCAGGCGGCCTGAAAAGATCCCGGTGATTTTGACAACAGAATCAGCAAGAGGGCCACTTACTGCCTCATAGACTTTGAAGTTCTTTTGGACTTTTAACTAAACAAATATAAAACAAGGCAGAAGTAAATGTTCTCATTCAATTTGCATCTATTCATTGAAGCATTTATGTCCTTTGTTACCGTAGTGCTCATACAGACTGCAAATATTTGGAAATTTTATTTTGTTTTTAGGTTAGGGAACCATTATAACTCCATTTTATGGTTAAGAGTGACATTCAGACTGAATGCCTTCTCACAGGCATGTAACCCAGTCCTCTCTAGACCATATATTAGTTTTCAGTAGTTTTGAATACACAAACAAAATACAAAGTATGGTAAACTGTAAGCCCTCCTAGGAACATCTAGAACAAGTAAATGTAATGACCCAGATAGAGGATATAAAAAGAAAATTTGGTCTTGTGCAGATTGCACCTTGGCATAACTATATCAGACCAAAACTTAAGTTGACAGTTTTGAACAGCAGGTCGATATGGCACAATGCAGAAAACCATGAAAAAAACCTAAACAAAACAGTGGCAATACCAAACAACCTTTCCACATCTCTGTTAACGTGCACAGAAATAGAATAAAGTGAGAATGGCTCCACATTTAAGCTGAAGTCTGCTGTAACTGTTTTTAAAGTCAAAGTCCCAGATATCTTGATAAAACCACTTTTGGGTCAAGTTATGTTCTTAATATAAATCATATAAATTGCCCTAAATACAGGCTTTCTCAGCCCTCAGTTACACAATTCTTGGAGATCTTCCATTAGCCTTCTGATCTTAATTCCTAGAATACCTTTTCTGGAATCAGACTAGACACAGGGCACTATTTGGTCCTTCAAAGAACTAACACAAATCTCTTACAAAGAAATATACATAAAATCCAGGAGAGCTTCCTTTCACACACAAACACAGAATCACTGGGTTGGAAGAGGCCTTCAAGATCAGTGAGTCCAGCCCATGCCCCAACACATCAATTAAACCATGGCACCAAGTGCCACATCCAGTCTTTCTTTAAACACATCTGGGGATGGTGACTCCACCATCTCCTCAGGCAGACCATTCCAGTACTTTATCACTCCTTACATAAAAAAACTTTTTTCCTAATTTCCAACCTATATTTCCCTTGATGCAGCTTGAGACTGTGTCCTCTCGTTCTGTCAGTTGCTGCCTGGTGAAAGAGACCAAACCCCATCTGACTACAGCCACCTTTCAGGGAGCTGTAGAGAGTGATAAGATCACCCCTGAGTCTCTTTTTCTCCAGGCTAAACAACCCCAGCTAACCCAACCCCAGTTTCTCACAGGGCTTGTGTTCCAAGCCCCTCTCCAGCCTTGTTGCTCTCCTCTGGATGTGCTCTCAACGTCCTTCCCAAACTGAGGGGCCAGAACTGGACACAGCACTCAAGGTGTGGCCTCACCTGTGCCGAGTACAGGGGAAGAATGACCTCCCTGCTTCTGCTGCCCACACTGTTCCTGATACATACAAGGATGCCCTTGGCCTTCTTGGCTACCAGGGCACACTGCTGGCTCATGTTCAGCCGGCTGTCACCAGTACCCCCAGGTCCCTTTCTGCCTGGGCACTGTCCAGCCACACCGTCCCCAGCCTATAGCATTGCAGGGGGTTATTGTGGCCAAAATGCAGGACTCAGCACTTGGACTTATTAAACATCATCTCATTGGACTCTGCCCATCCATCCAACCATTCCAGGTCGCTCTGCAGGGCCCTCCTACCTTCCAACAGATTAATGCACAATCTCAGGTAAGTGTCACCTGCAAATTTACTAATGAAAGACTCAATCCCCTCATCCATGTCATCAATAAAAATATTGAACAGAACTGGCCCCAGCACAGAGCCCTGAGGGACACCACTGGTGCCTGGCCCATGGCCTGCAGCACCATTCACCACCACGCTCTGGGCCCGGCCATCCAGCCAGTTCCTAAGCCAGCACAGAGTGCTCCTGTCCAAGCCATGGGCTGCCAGCTTTTCCAGGAGTGTGCTGTGGGAGACAGTGTCAAAGGCCTTGCTGAAGTCCAGGTACACAACATCAACAGCCCTTCCTGCATCCACCAGGTGGGTCACCTGGTCATAAAAGGAGACCAAGTTGGTCAAACACAACCTACCCCTCCCAAACCCTGCTGGCTGGACCTGATACCCTGGCCATCCTGTAAGTGCTGTGTGATATTTGCAGAGTGATTCACACACATGAGAACATACATATGTCAGTCAGAAGAAACTAAATTAGAAAATCCCTACATGGGCAAGCATATACTCAGTATAAAAATCAGATTTTTACTACGTTCTTCCACATTAAGTAGAATCCTCCTGCCTCAGTAGTTGGGAGTGAGACCACAACCCCCAGGAAACAGGGCCAGATAACTTGTTTCCTTGAGACCAAATCTCAAGGAAACAACCCTGTGATGGTAGCTGGGTCACTGAAGTGACTGAACAGGTCTTCCACATCCCAGATTTTATGGTACAAAATAGTTATATATGTATATTTTAAGACTATTTTAGCTCATATTTAACACTTTACCTGTCATGGAATTTTCATGTGGGAATGGAGCAAGAAGTATGAGCTACCATAGATGTGTCTGTGGCTCTGCCATTTGAAGAGCTCACTTCAGCAACAACACAGTTCACCCTACACAAACAAAAAATATCTAACAGAATATTTTTGACAAAATTCTTTCCTATAGTTTCCATCAGCTTTATTTCTTTTTTATTAGTATTATTTGCATCAAAATTTTGCATCTTTTCTCTATGAAAACTAAAAAAAAAAA
>VZRH01000999.1:537646-600662 GCA_013397555.1 Urocynchramus pylzowi | reverse complement strand
AAAAAAAAAAAAAAAAAAAAAAGGGAGAAACTTGAGTAGAAGCCCAGCAAGCGAAATTCCAGGTAAAATGTTATTTATTGCATTTTTCAATGGTACTTCATAATATTTTCACAACTATTTCTCCTTGAACCAATAGCCATTAATGCAGTACCATTATTCAGGTAATAACATTAGGAGGTATTTCTCTATTGCTAAAGCAAAAGATGAATAAGTTTTGTCTTAAACAATACATGCAAAGGAGATATAAAGTGAATTTGAAATCTCAGTAATAAATCGCTTGAAAACCTTGATATTAAAGTACAGTTAACAGTGGAGCAGGGAAGGCCAAACAGATTTGCACTACTTCCAACATTAATGCTCTGAAATGTGCTTAATAATGACACAAATTTTATTCCAGACAGCAGTCATATTCTTTGGGAAAGACAGAGGTAGATCAAATTCTGAAAGAGGAAAAGCTAGGAATCACCAGAAATAGCTCTCCAGAAAGTGATGTCCAGTGAAAAATAAAAACACACACTGAGCAAACTCTTGGATAATGACTACAAATAGTGTGGTGGGAAGAGGGGTTAGAGAGCTAACATACAATATCTATTTATACTGTCCCTTCCCCTTTGTGCAAATGTCCGGGAGGCACAAATGAAAAAGGGAAAAAATAGAAGGGGTGGTCACACAGACAACCTAAGTTTAATACACCAGATCAAGGAATCAAATATTTCAAGCCATGGAGAGATAAAATGAGGCTTGGCATGATTTGGTTACTTGAGACACAGCTGAGAGCTGGATCTCTGCAGCTCAGGCAAGCCCGGCCAAGGTTCGCCTGAGGAGCAGGAAATCAGAGATAACTCCAGGTACCTTCAAGCTTCATCAGACTCCTACTGTCCCCCCAGGGAGAATGGAAAACAACAGATACAGCTCTGCAAAGAGAAAACATTTCAAGAAGTAACATTCTGAGGTGGAAATTCACCACCAGCTGAGAGCAAGAAAGGAGCAAAGAGCAAAAGAGAAAACGTGGTTTCAAATAGCATGTGTCTGAAAATAGAGCAAATGTGTGCAAGAACAACAAGCTTTCTGTGAGTTGTGCTGGAAGCACAGCCCAGGGCCAGTGCATCTCCACTCATATTTGGGCAGCTGGCCAGAGACTACACAAGTGACTTTCCTCCCATTATTTTCTCATTTTTATTAAACTACATTTTAGGGCACCACAAAACAAGTCTACTTTCTCTACATTTTTCTCAGGCACATACCCTTTGCTCCCCGCATGAGAATAATCTCTCCTGGCAAATAAAGCAGATCCCCATTAATTATATCTCTCTCTCCACTTTTGCAGCTTTATTTGTAGGAATACTGCCACGACTATGGACTGTTTGCCAAGAGGCCTTACACATGCTTTTTTCATTATTAGACTACTATAAAATTTAACCATATAAGTCTCCTGCACTGTACCCTCCTGACAATGCCAACAGCCATTCTAAAATAGACTACTTCAGAGGGCGAAGAGACCAAGCCTTTTGCAACTCATTAAACTGAGGTTTATTTTTGCCTTGTTAGTAGATGTGAATCTGCTCCTGCTGATGGGCACTGCAGCAGCCTCAGCTCTCATATGAACATTTTAAAAAACATCAGACCTTGTCATGCTCAGCAGTTACACAAAACTTCATTTAACTAAGTGAGAAGTTTGCATGTCAGGGCTGAAAACACAGCAAGGGCCGGATTTTACCATTTGGCATGAAAAGATTTTTTTTCCTAAACTGCTGGGGAAATAATGGTGTACAGAGATAGAGCTTGTTTTTTATCTTCTCTTCAAATCACAGAGCTTAATTGATTCTACAAATACAGAATTGTAAGCAAAACCAAATTGATTTTGAAATAGTAGTTTTTATCAATAGGTAGCAGAGTACTTTGCAGGGGAACACGATACCATTTTCCCCTTGTAAAATGATCTCTTGAAGTAAAAAGAAATTATTTGCTTCTCCAGATGCTATCAACAGACTAGAAACATGGGACCAAACAACATTCAGGCTTTGATCACTTTAGTTAATCTTAACAAGCAATAGTTTACTTGCTGTCATTAATTTCCCATCAATGGTAAAGAATCTGTCTCAGAAGGACACAGCCTCTTTTTCCAGTGTGTGAAGACAACACACATGGTAGAGCCTCTGGAATTTATTCTCTCAGAGAAGCAAAAGATAGAGTAAATAACACTGTCCCTAATTCAACTTTCAGGAATGTCAGCCAGAGCAGTCAGGGAAGGGCACCAGCTGCCTGTCCTCTCATTCTGATCTATTGCAGCAGCAAGGCAACAGTATCTGACAGAAAGGGAAAACCCAAAACTCTCACACACCCTAGCAAACACCCATCAAGATAAAGACTCAAGCTTTGCACCAATTATAAAAAAACCCCAAAGAGTAACATTGTAAACTGGACTGATGAAATCAGAAGAATGATGCTTCACACACACTTGCTAACATGTCACTCCTTTATTTTCATGCCACTTAATAGCTAAGGTATAATGTGTTTAACAGCTTTGAAAATATGATCAAGAGCCATCATCCTTATTTCAAGAAGCTTACATCTGTAGCAAGCCCTCAGCAATGTTTACCTATGCAGAGCCATCAGTACCAGAGAAGAAAGGAACACAAGCCAGTGCCCATTTAGCAAACCAGCAGTGTCTGCACTATCCTGAGCATCACGCAGAAGCCGAGCACAGCACCCTTCATTAAACAAAATGTTTTCTGGTGGAATGAAGTAAAATAACTTGCAGCATGGTTTGTGCACTGTCTTGTTGGAAGTGATACAAGAACCTGGTAACTTTAGGTTGAAGAGAGCATAAAGAGACCATAAGTGCACAAGGGCAGACACCCTGTGCCTGATCCCTGTGCTCCCCCTTCATGCTCGCATTGCCTAAGGATGTAAAGCCCAGCACAGATGGCCCTGCATGATTATCTGAACACCCTGATAGAGTCATTCTTTCAATGTCACTGAGATTTATTTCTCTGTCTTAAATCTCTGCTGAAAAATACCCCCAGTTTCATGAAGTTACCCACAGCTTCCCACAAATTCCAGCCCAGCTGAGCAAAGCAGGCCACAGCTTAGTCCTGGAGGCTTGTAAGGAAGGCAGCCAAGCCCCAGATTCCCTAAAAACCCTGCAAAGTTAGTTGTTTCTTTCTCCCAAGTTGTTATGGCCTTAAAAAACAAGCAAACACCCTTCTAAAAACAAAAGCAGGTTTTTTTCCCCACTCCACCAATTAAATCAATGAATCCTACATTTTCTCCCTTATAATTTTCCTCAAGGAAAATCAAGCCCCACTCCAGTGTCCCCAGCACTTCACAGGTGAGCATGGTATATCCTGCAAAACCAAGCCAGGACTTTTCCACTGAGAAAAATGACTGCAGCCCATCCTGGTCACAGTGAGATGAAGATGTCCTTGCTGCACTGACAGAAAAGAATCCCCCATAACTCTTCCCCCTCCCTCTAAAAAAAAAATAAATANAAAAAAAAAAAAAAAAAAAAGAAGTAAGTACTGGAAGACTTGAAAATATATTGCATGGGACTACAAAGCACATGCAGGGTGTTAAAAGAGCTGTAGCTTGATAGGAGAAGCAAAGAACAGTCCAGACTCGGGCCCTCACTCTGGGAGCAGCCAGCAGTACTGGAGGTGCCACACCCAGAGCTCTTTACTGGGCCAGGCTCCCTCTGAGCTCACACACCTGACAGAGCCATGTGACAGCTTCCAACACCTCCTGCAGCCCCTGTCACCTCTCAGCAGCAGCAGGGCCACTGAGAGCAGCCCTCACACAGCTCCCCATGAGGGACAGCAGGGCCAAGGCCAGCTCTGATGGGCATATCTGCCCTCTCTGAGTGACACAAATTATTTCTGTGCTAAAGGGCTGGGACGACAGGAGTAGCATGTGACCTGCTTTTCTCTTCCTTGTAGGAAGGCTGTGTCTATCTCAACAGGGTGGTCTAACAGACAACATCACTGATTAGGAATGACTCCCTCAACAATATTTTATCATTCCAAAGCTACATAAATACACTGAGTAACCCTACTTATCTGGCTACTCAGGTCCACCCTGGAAGACAGATATATGGGGATTGGACTGAATTCTTCCACTGAACTTTGGTGACATTTCAAGACTCTCATAATCACATTGGCCCAAATAACCTGTTTAAATTCACTGTAGAAGAGTCAGCTTGGCTACTACCTCACAATATGCAACACCATCTACACAGACAGACACACACCAAAGAAATATTTTTCCCTTGTTGATTTATTAGCAACAGATTTAGTTGCATCTAGAAAGAAACAAAAAAAAATCAAAAACCTCCCCCCAAAAACCACCCAAAACCAAAACAAACAGACAAAAAAACCCCAAAAAACCAAACTCTTGCTCCACCAGAAAAATCACCTCTGCAAATTCTGTCACAATATCTCAAGCAGCATCCTTCCATAAGAATTTAGAGAAAAACAATACTCTTACCCTTACATCTGTTGAGCTAAATCTGTTATGTGAGAAGGACCATTAATGTCAGCAAGGATACAAAGTGAGGAGGATTTGCTCCATGCTCAGTAATAAAGCCTTCTCAAGGAGATGAAATCAGACTCAGTGTAATGCAACAGGAGTGACTGGAAGCCACAGTGGCACTGTGTGGACAGTCTGTACCACACTACTATTCAAGGACTATAAAGCAGGTAGTAGATCTATTGCAAGATTTTTCTGGAGATGATATTAATGAGCAGTGACTGTCTGGTGCCAGTGTTACTTCAAATTGCTATTTTAATACAGCTCACATCAACAGTAGCACTGACAAACATAATCAAAATGGCAGTACATTCAAGTACAAGATAGGAATATTGTCCTCATTTGAAAATGAAAAATAAAGCAAAGAGATGGAACACTGAAAAAGAAGGAAAAATGCTAAGGGAAGAAAGAACCAGTATCATTTGGAGCTGAATCACTATGCACAGCTACAGTCTGATGATCCAAATGTGGACTTCATGGGCAATAGCATGGATATAGTGATTAGAATTATATTTCTTTATTTTTGTATAGCAATGAGATCAATGTGTGCCACAACATAGGGAAAGCGCTGCCACAAATGGGTTCCTACTGAATATTTTTGGAGAGCATGGGCTTGATTTTGAGCACAGCATTTATTCAGTTTCCCCCTCCTTCCCAATCAGGTTCTCATTATGTCGTCTAAAACCTTGATTCAGCCAAGCACTTCTGTATGTGCATTGTTGGAACATGTAATTACTCCCCATTAAAGTCAAAGGGACTAAGTAGCATGGTTAAGTGCTTTGCTGAATCAGAGCCTAAATGACATCAGCTGTGCCAGTAAGTTACAGGTGAAAAAAAACCAAAAACAAACAAAAAAACCCCTCCAACCAACAAAAAAAAAAAACTACCTAAATCAAAACAAACCAAAAACCACCAGCCCCATGTTTTAAAAATTTGACCTTTTTTTCAGCAAACTTTTATAATAGGCACATTTGTGATTGTTTTGTGGATTTTATTTAGTTGACTGATGATATACTACTTCCTACCTTTTATGTCTCAAATGTTCCCATGCTCCTTGCTCATTCTCTAGAAAACAGGGTAATTTTTAGAGAAGAGAAGAGAAAAACAGAGTACTGAAGTGACAAACATTGCCCTGGCTTGTCAAAAGTGAAGAGAGAAATAGAAGGAAAGCACATAGAGTTATTTGCCCTTGAAGTCTCTTAATGTGACGGATTTAGACAAAGCTGCATTAGTCTTTTTTTGAAAAAAGACACCAAACACACACACACAAAAGCAAAACCCACAATAGCCCACAAAAAAGCTTCCTGAGCCAGCTTATTCAGGAAGAGATTATGCAGGGTTTGCATCTCTCCTTCACCAGTAACAGGTTTAAAGATAGCTGCATGCAGCCTGGACAGCAATGAGGAGCACTTAACTGCCCCATCTCAGCCACAAAAAACTCAGATCTGTCCCAAAGTCCTCCCACAAAACCTTTAAAACTGTTCACCCAAATGACTTTCCCAGGGACAGGCTTACAATGTCATGATATCTGAAGCAAAGGTACCTTAGACACACAACTAAGGATCCTCTTACTCAGAGCTCTAGTTAAAATCTTGTTTTGTGACTCTCAGCATGAAGTCTGCCTGCATTTGCAGCAGCAGATCTGAAGCATAGCAAAAACACAGTCACAAGTTAATTGGGCAGAACTCATATCAGATAAAAATGTGTGTTTAACTGGGAGAAAAGTACTACTAACAGCACCTGAAAGACTTTGAGATGTTGTCAAAAGGGGAAAATACATCAAAGGCACAAATTCATACAAATTCAGCATTTGTAACTATCATCAAAACCGGGTTTACTTTGTTCTATTTGAGTCCTGATGCTGTGAACACAGTTTCAGTATCTGAATACCTAGATGTCATATTTAGGAGTCTAGCATGGAAAATCTTATCTGTGAGGAAGCAACGTCATGAGTTCCACATGACACAAAACTGATGGATGCACCCACATCACAGAGGTGACACAGGGGACACACAGAAACACAAAGGAGTGGATCAATGGGGACAAAATGGCATGTTTCAAAGTGGACAAATAGCTCTTGGCAAATAGCCAGGAGTGCCATAACAATAGGAATGCCTATAAGAAACCAACGATCAACCAAAAATTTCAGTCGCAAGCTATGAAGGCACAAGACACCCATAACAGGACACCAAGAGAATTAGTATCTCAAAAATACCCAACCAAACACACACAAAAAAAAGTAATATTACAACAGAGTTTAACCTTTAAACTGTTTTCAGACCAAAATAGGTTAAGTGGTTTCTCTAAAAAAGCCTCCAGTTGAAGAATTTAACATATATTCTATTTATTCCTTTAGATTTTAAAATGTGCCTCTCCAAAGGTCTAGGGAAAATATACAGATCATTTAAAATTACACAAAAAATTCCAATTAAACCAATGGTCAAAATAAAAAACCTTCCCAGAACCCTGACCCTAACCCTTCTCAAAAAAGAATCCCACCTTTTGAACCCAGTAACTATCACATAGTCTTTTTCCTAAGAAAAAGCTTGGGAAAATAGTTGGGTTCTCCCCCTACCAACCAGGAGGTTAGCAATTGGCCCATGTCTAACATCTAAGACCATGACATGCAGTGACAAAAATTATTCCTGACACTCAACTTTCCCTTCTCATCCTCTCTTTGGTATTTCTGCTACATCTGCAAGTTTATTTTAACAAATGATTTTTATCAACTGTTTATCTTCACCCATTGGTATTCTTTAAGACCTCCAAAATATGTCCCTGGAGATAAGACCACCACCATCCTTTTACCATCTCTACTCCTTCCCTTTTTTTTCTGTTTTATCCCCAGAGATTGTCACTTGACTTGATGAACTGAGCAGAAGTACTGAATATCAGTGCAGAAGTACTGAATATCAGAGTTTCTCAAAACCATAATCAAAATTGCTCTGTTTCTTTCAGCTTGTAGTGTGCCATTTTGTAGCTGCATAGAGACAGAATAAGAGTCAGACAGAAATAGAGTCAGCAGCAGAACTGGGAACATAATGCAGATCTCATTTCCCTTCGCCTTGCTTGAGGAGTTGAACTAAACAATAGGGACAGTCTATTTCAGCCTATTTTCAGGTACAGTATCTTCAAGAGCTATTTTCATACCAGAGGTAAAACCAGGTCTAAAAATCTCGAGAATTTTTTTTTTTTTGCCCTTCAGTCAGTGGAAAAGAGACAGGAACACTTAAGTCACAACACATTAAAATGAAGGGGGAGGGTCAGCTTTTTTTCTGTGCTGAGCAGCAGAAACATTGCTGTCATGCTCAGATGAGCTATCATAGACTTTTTGGATGACAAGTTGCAGATAATTAGGAAAAAAACCCTTTAACTGAATGTATAATCCCATTATTAATTTTAATTAATAATCTGTACTTTATTGAACAAATCAGTCATGCTATAAATTTAAAACACATTGCATGATAGCCCACCCTTTCCAAAACTTCATTTGTAATGGGATCTGCAGTTCTTAGTTGCAGTAATTTATAATAATCACCAGTATATATTGCACATAATTTATGCTATTTGCTGTGTGCAAAACAGAAGTCAGAAGTCTCATACTTTAGGCCAGAATCAGTCATACTTTTCACAGAAAATTATTTATTCTTTACACAAACCTGATAGGAGTAGAAAGATACTAAAGGCAGAATTTCATCACAAAAGGCAGCAGGCTGGTCTGTTTATTGATGGAAGCCTTAACTTACTGCAGGCAGCAGTTCAAGGTCTGTACATTGCCTTGAGGAGAGAAAACTAATTCAAGACTTCCCTATTCTCATATCTAAAGTTAGATCTTTTTCCACCCTATTTCTACAGATTCACTGAAGCAAATTACCAGCTGGTTATTTTAACTTTTACATGCTTATTATGCCCTTACTGATGATGGTTTTGATTTCACAGGAAGTTGATTTTTTCCTGAATACATGATTCTATCACCTAAGAATGAATGCAAATGTCTCCCACTTGGTCTTATAATTAGGGAAATTAATTTTATTTTGATTTATTGAAATATATATATATATAATAGACCTGCAAGTGGGAACAGTAGTCCTCAAATCAACCAGCAGATGAGCCAGCCAGGAATTGACAGTCAAATATCCTAAAGAAGTTAATTGTTTAAAGATACAGACTATGTAGATCAAGAGTTGTAATTATGTTTCCTTTTTTCAACTGCAAGTCAAGCTTAGACACTCAAAGCTATTTTCCAATATTGTTGAAATCACAGGGATAGTGACTGTGTGTTGGTATAGGAGAGCCCAAGGATCATTACAAAAGTGTTTTTCAGCACTCAGACTTTGTTGCAGCGATGAAAAAACCCTACAGATGTGAAAACCCAGTGTCAAATGAAAAGCCTTGGCAATCTGACCCAGGGAGTCCTTAGAGCTGAGTGCATTTCCATGTAAACAGGGACAGAAATACATCATTTTCATGTTCAAAATCACTGGCACACATCGTCCAAGGACAAAACAAACAAAACCACACAACTACATGAGATATGTCACAACAAGAGACATTTGAGGGATAATTTGACCCCCCAAAATAGAGATGTCACAGCTCAGCTTGGAAACCACCTCACTGATTTGGAGAGATTCTAGCAGACCACTTGGTGCAAATCAATGGTTACAATGCACAGGAACATTGGGCACCTTTCCAGCCTGCATGGAGTTGGAGTAGGGCTGCATTTCTCTGTCTGCTCCAAATCCTTTCTAAACACATCTGAAGACACATACAACATAGGCTGTAAATTCAGTTAATGCATGCTCATTTTCTGCAGTTTATTCCAAATTCTTTAACACTTCAAAACGTGCACCCAGCATTGTTAAAGACACCAAAAAATTCTGCTACCAACTTTTGCAGGAGTCTACAGATCTCTTGTGATTTACAGAGCACAATTTACTTTTCCTCTTTCTTCAGAGGTCTTCCAAGAACTAACTTTGAGCCTGAAATACGTAAATTACATGTATTTTCTTTTGGTTCAGTTTCCATTGCAATGAATCCTAGAGATTTTGGTTCCAAGGCAGCAGTTTCCTGTTGCATTTCTTCTGCCATTGAGAATGGCTGCATCCTGCATTTGATAAGTATTTATATCTGATTCAAGGAACAATCACAATCCTTGGGAAATTTTACATGTATTTTGCAGTAAACATCTAAAAACTCATCTAAAAACTAGAAGAGGACTTTGGAAGAGGGTGTTTTCTGCCTGTGAAATACTTTAAGTGATAGGGTAGAAGGCCTTGTGTTTGTTCACTTTATCTTACTCTCTCTCTTCCTTGCTGCCCTTTGTTTTTCAATTTTTGCAAATTCCTCCATTTTTCTTGAGTTCAGGACAAATTAAAGCAGTCTTTCTGTTTTCTCAGCTCATTCTCTGAATGGCACTGAGCCATGACAAAGGTAGAAACAAATTCTCTTCCGCTCTCCCATGCTTATTGCTAAGGCCACCAATAGGCACAAGTATAAATAGGGAATTTGGTTGATGCTTCTAGAACTTAGAAGCATCTGTTTCATCCCTATTTGCAAAAGGGCCTAGACACTCCCCCTCTCCTTTCTAAGTCAGCATGTGTGTACATGCAACCTCCTTCCCAGTGGAAGGCTATGCTTGGGGTTCAGTTACAGAGCTCCCCGTAATTCAGGAGCTTAAACCTTGCTCAATCCTCCAGTTAAAGACTTGAATGTCTCTGGATCTTGTCATGAGCTCTTGATTTGCAAGTTCAGCAGATGCAACAGCAGTGGCTAGTGCTAACTGTGAGGTACCATGGTTTCAACAGCCAAGTCACAGTCAAGTAGCTGTAGAAACCTGAGCTACAATGAAGTAATCTCCAGTCCACAGGGATTATACAAAGCAGCTGTTGCATTATTCTCTGGTGTTTTCTGTAGCCTCCTAGAGCATAGGTGCAGTTTGTAGAAGCACACTAAGATCTTGCAATTAAAAGGGTGGTGGAAATATGAGGAGTATTTTTTCATGAGCCAGTCCTCTATTTCCCAGATGGAAGCGTTGCTACATTTAATAGTTTAGACAGAGATCTTCATTAAGGGGGTTAATGCATTTGTTATGGATATCCCAAGGGGTTCTCTTCTACTAAATTAACCACATTTTAAGCTTTCTAGATAAAGAATTCATTTTCAAAATGCCTAGAAATTAAGATCTTCTAATGGTATACTTGAGGCTATTGGCACTTCTTCATCTGAAAAGTGTTTTAGAAAGACCCAGCTATGAATTTCCTGAATCCATGAAAACTTCAGCCCATATCTTATGAACTGCAAATGGCACATTTATCTGCAAAACCGAGGTGGGTTCCCGTGGTTGCTGTATGTGACATTCAGATGCACCAGATTTGCTGCCTTTATGCTTTCCAGTTAAGCCTTTTAGACTTGGTTAAGCATCCAAACAAGCTTGACTTAGCTTTTGGCACCATAAGCACTGCTCACGAGCCTTAATGCTGTGCTAAGTTTGGCCACATACTCCTGCATGGACTAGGGTTGTTCTTCCAATTTGGGGTCTTCAATAACTGACAGAAGCTGCTGCTGCCCCTACCTCCACCCTGTGTGAGAAGTTGTCCTGGGTGAGAAGTTGCAGGGGCCTCTTTCCAGAAATGTAGATAAATTTCATACTTGTAGGATCCTTCACACGGACCCTGGGTAAGGTAACCCTCTGCTGGAGAGCAGTGCAGGATTCCCAGGATGCCTGAATCTTTACACTGGCTAGCACTAAGTATTCCCTGTCTCCCATGATGAAGATTTTCAGGCTTCATTTCTAGGTTTGCACTATTACCTCAAACAGACAGGTTATCTGAAATCCCTCATCCTTGCTAACTGCTGTGCTGAATGCAAGGCAGCTGTTGTGGTCTGTGCTTGAGATAATGTAACCTGGCAGCAGCAATATGGCAATAGCTCAGACACAGGGCAGTGCTCTCTCCTAAACCAAGCTTAGGAGGGGAGTTCTGCCTGGGCTAGACTGTATATTTTGCTTCTTCCCACATATTGTGTGAAGTTTGCTGCACCATGCAACTTAGATGTTTAAATCCTTGCTTACATCTCTTCCTACCATCCTAAAAATTTTTTCCACAAATGTATCCTGATTAACACTTTGTTATAGAAATGCTCACACTGGTGACTTTTAGAAGTGTTTAAGTTACTAGGTTCAAATTCAGAGTCTAATCAGGCACAGATTACTTTGTCCATCTGAGTAAAAAGTACAAGCAAAGAGAGGAAGATTATACACTAAATAAATTAATTAATTCCA
The DNA here is from genome assembly GCA_013397555.1 of Urocynchramus pylzowi. Taxonomy (NCBI): domain Eukaryota; kingdom Metazoa; phylum Chordata; class Aves; order Passeriformes; family Fringillidae; genus Urocynchramus; species Urocynchramus pylzowi. Next base: position 588,859 of record VZRH01000999.1, on the reverse strand, counting down.
CCTGGAGAATGCTGCTAGGAGGGCCAAAAAGCCCAACATAGCAGTAACATTTACAGTAATACCATTTATTATGTGCTGAAAGATGTTCCAGGCATCCCAAATTATAGAAATATAAAGCCTGAAAATATTTTTCTTTAAAAGCATAAGGGACTCCTTAGTGCAAACTTTTCTGCTACTTTCTCCCAAAATTTACAGCTGCTGAAGTCTTTCCAAGTCCTGGTCAATGTCTAGGTGCAGTTTCAAATACCTGTCACACAGTGGGTGATTTTGGATGAAAGTACTCAGTTTATCATTACAGCACATGAACACAAGAAAAGTAAATATCTATTTCTCCTCACTGCCAATAGAAGTGAGACTACAGAGCTGGTAGAGTGCTACTGCAGAACAGCTTCCTGAGGATTCTTGACTGTGAAACAAAGACAGCAATTGCACCTAAAAGAATGAATGCTTCCCATGAAGACACAGTACTTTATAAGAACAAATTTTCAAAGTGCAGGACAGTGTGTATCTGCACTTGTTAGTATAAAAAACTGATTAAACAGATCAACTGCAGCAGAAACATCAAAATGGGTTCATTTCTCACTCTCTCATTATAGTCAGTAATTATTTATTAGCTAATGATTTGCATAATGTTTTATCTCTCCAATTATCAAAGGACAGTGAAATAAAAGTGATGCACAAAGTCTTTACAAACTGTCTTCATCAAAGAGCTCTGTCCCTCAAGATTTACCATCCCCAGAGGAAGACCATAAGCTTCATGACCATGATCAAGCTGTGTCAGTCCTAAAGTCCATCTAGCTCAGAATTTAATTGTTCCTGCTGGCTAGGAGCAGATGCTCAAGGAGTGTAAAATAATCAATTAGTGCTTCAGTACATTGAATGCAAGAATCACATCTAAATAATAATTTTAGCAGCCACTAATACATGTATCCTTTATTAATTCATCCAAATTCTTTTTCAGCCCACTAATGCTCTTGGCTATCACACCTTCCTGTAAAAGGATATTCCAATCTGATTCTATGTTCCATGACTAATACTGATATTTAGTTTTAAAGTTGTTGCTGGATACTTTCATTCTGTTTCTGTCAAAGAAAAAGATGAACATTTCCTTTCTCATCCCCAGTGCCCCATCTTCTCTAGGACATTCACAGTTTTGTACACCACTCTCCTCCTTCAATCATCTCTTTTTAAAGATGATATGCTTATTTAACCTTTCCTTACACGGGCTTCCTTCCACATCTTTTACCAACAATGTTTGGGGTTTTTTTAAATTCAGCTCTGTTTAGCCTTTTCAGATAAGGATACCAGAATTGTTTGTAGTTATCAAGATGTGGGAGCACTATAGATTTATTCTGTTGCATAATGGTCCTTCTATATTTTCTTATCAACACCTTTTCTAATAATTCTTGGCATTCCAATTTTTTTTCTGCTGTGAAAAAATGACCTAATTTTTATTGAGAAGTAGCCACATTAACACTAAAATATTTCCTGCAATGTCAGGTTAGAGCCCATCATTCATATACATTCATAAATGTTATTTTCCATATGTCTTACTTTGCATTTACCAAAATTGATCTCTCCCCCCAGCTTATCATCAATTATGAGAGTTTTCTGCAATACTTTAGAGTTAGACTCTCGTTTTAGACTCCTGCTTTTTCTTTTCATATTATAAATGGACTGTATGAAAATACTGAACACACAACACAGTTTTCAATGGGATCACCTAGAAAATCTCTTTTTTTAGGAAAAAACCTGACCATTTATTCCCACCTTCTATTTTTTAGCTTTTATCTTGGAAAATCCACAAAAAGGATCTTTCCTCTTATCCTACTCTTTAAATGCCTGAAAAGCTTGTTTTTGTTGAATCTGCATGTACCATTTTGAGCAGATGATCCACAAGACACTTGATTAGTACACTAACAGGAGCTGATTTCACACAAAAAATCCCATAATTAATTTGCAAAGAATTATATAGATTTTGTTATGAAATTCAAATTCTTCATCAATGATGTGCTACCAGGAACACCAAGGTTCATTGGCATCAGCAGGAGCTGCACAGATAACTGGAATGGGGGAAAAAGGTAGCAGTGTTTTCACTCATTAACACTCTCATTATAGGCTTGTTAGGCATGGGCTAGGAGTCTAACTCTCATGAAAAACTTGTTGGCTTGTCTCTACTGTGAATGGAAAAGGACATAGCTCAGGTCTGTGCCTGGTAGCTCATTCACCACTGTGGTAATTCTATATAAATTAGGTGTGCATTCTTCAACACACTTATTTTTGTTCAGTTCTCCAATAACTTACAAGTGCCCAAACCACATTTTTCACTGCAGAAGAATGAAAACAAGCATAAGCATACACCTAAGTACTGATGGCATAAGGTGTTGCTTAACATATTGGCATTTTTAGTGGACTTCCTTATATCTCCAAGCATGTTTTGCCTATATCAAGATTTCTCATCACTCAAATTCTCCTTTTACCCAGTCTAAAATCTTACTTAGATAGCAAATCTTAGAGAACACACATCACTCAAAATACAAAGGAAAGCAGAAATACAACTACTATGAAAAAAGATCTATGCTGTGAACAACACCCTCTACAAAACAAAAGTAACAAATAACCAGCATAAAGTGTTGAACTCCAGCTGAACAGTGACCCAATTTTTTTTTCAATGTTTGTATAATAGCAGCAGCTAAAAAACTTCTGTGCAAAATGGGGGAGGGGAATTTTGATATAGAGATGAACTTGGAGAGGCAGTAGGAAATGCATCTTTCTCAAGGTTATTCATTTTATTACAAAGAAATTCACCCTTACAAGAAGATCAACAGAACTGGTTGACCTAGTACTCACAAATGTTTCTCTTGTAGCCTTATGTCTGAGTGTTTTAATGCTCTGGTTGGAGTCTTGGTTCTAACTATACGTTAGGAAAAATGACTAAGGATAGCAAGTTATTAAAATTAGAAAATGTTCAAGTGCCTGCTTGTACCCCTCAAAAAAAATAAAAGGAAGTATTATTTCTTAGCCTGCTTTTCCTGCACGATAGGCTAATCTGAATATGCTCAAAACTCACTGTGGATCAGTCAGTAAGCTACTTTATTCACATTTCCGGGCCTAAAATATAGATTTCTTCTTTAAGGGACACCATCTAAAACCAGAACAAAATCCCATCTAAACCCTCTAACTTTTCTTTATTTCGAGCAAATAAATAGCATTTTCAGGGGTTTGTTCTGTCCTTGGCATGCTGAACAGAGCTCTAGCTATATTTACCACATTAATATATAAAACTATTCTGTCATCACTCTCCTTTTATGCTTTTAAATAAAGCTTACATAAAGTACTGCCGCTTTATAATTTTGGCAGATCAATAAAGTCAAGAAAACAGCAGCCACATCTTTCTGGTAGCAATTACTAAGATTATATTAGTGGTATTTAGTGCATTTAGGCTATTAGAACAGCAATACTTATATTTTATATAGGTGGGGCTAGTAATATCAGCTATTAGTAAGATTGCTTAACAGTTCCTATTTTAAGATCCTGTCTTTAATGTTTTAGTTGCTCATAACTCTGGAAGTTTTCTGTAGACTGAATTGGAATTTTCCATCCTAAGTACTCTGCAGAAATATCATGATCATTTCCCTGCCTCAAAAAGCAAGGTAAACTCTTCTGTCCGTGTTTAAAAAATTAACTCACCCTCCCCCTCCTTGATGTACTTGTCTAAGAAATGTTCTGGTGTCTCCAAGATTGTGAAGAGTGACTTGAAATGTCCTAAGAAAAGGCTGATACATTTTGCTCCTGCTCAGTAGATATTTCTTCAGTTTTGGTAGAAGTTATCCATAGAAGATGCCTCCTGCAACACTACTTGCCAGATGTAGGAATTTAACAGCACATGTCCTGTGTCTCCATGGATCTCAGTGAGATATTGCTATAATCAGATACAGAAAATATAGGAGAAAGAAGAAAGAAGATGAGACTATGGAGAAATGGGACTAGAATCCATTAAAAAGAAAATTGAGGTTGATGTGCAGCACACAGACTGGGCTAGCCCTGGGAAAAGAGGAGGAAAAGACCAAGAATGGAAAAAGCAGGAGGCATGAGAAGAGATATATCAGATAAGACACTCATGTGCAAAAGAACTGAAAGTTACTGGGGCAAAAAATATGGTACCAGAGAAAGGACCAGAGTTCCGGGTGCTGCAGGAGGCTCCTCAGGCAAATTTTACTTTAACTGAGGAATCAGCTGTGATTTGGAGCTAGAATTTAAAATGTATTGAATAACCCAGTCATCAGAGCAGGGTTTGAGTTCACAAAGAATGCCGACACAGGGTGGACAGTGTGGGAGGAAACAAAATACCATTTAGCAGCTGCCTTCACAGGCACCATCCTGCCTGTGGCCTGGCTGATGTCACATACCCATAAAATTAAAGGCCAGATCAAAACAGCACAGGATGCCCCCAGAGATCAGTTTTGCATTCTTATGATTGTTCTTTGATTAGAACTTATGCGAGTGCACATGTATGTATGCTGTTAAATGCACCCACTTAAGAATAGTTTTTTTTCTCTCTTACAAAGAGAATAAAATAAACCCCATAACATTCGTCTTTCTCACTGAAAGTTGTTTTCTTCCACAACATCCTTGAAACATCACTTAAAACATCAGAAATAAAAAAATATACCAAATCAATTTGGCAAAACTTTCCACCCATGCTGCTGATTCAAGAACCCTTCCCAACCCATTATATTAATGCCACTCACTTTTTGGAACACCAAGATGGAAAACATCTGAGACTACTTTCCTGTGCAACCTCTTTCGAGCTTTGGTCAAGAATATGGAGAAAGAAAGAGATTGATTCATGTTCCAGGCTATATAGACCCTAGTTATACAGCAGCTCAGTAAATACCACTCATAAATAATGCCAATATTTGCTTCAACAATGAGTTAAAAGCATCTTGTATCAAAGCTGTTCCATTACTAAAATATGGCAATAGAAAAGAGAAATTTTAATTTTTTTTAAATTGTTTTCCCCTCTCTACCTACTCTCTGATACAAAATGAAAACACACTCCTTTTACCTTAGGAGTATTACTGTTATCCATAGCCCATCATACATGAAACTCTCAGACTGCTGTGTCAAATTGGATGAGCAAGACTGACACATTGAAGCAAACCAGAGGTTACTCTTAGAGGCTGTGTACAGATCATCCATACTGCATCAGTTCTGCAGGTCATCTGCATAGACAGGGATTTATATTCTACTAGCTTCCCTATAACCAAAAGTGAATGAAAAGAAAATTCATTTTTGACAGTATTTTGCTTCTTATTTCTTAGCTGACATCACATTCCACATTTGTTATTTTATCCTTGACTTTTTCCTCTGACTTTCTGTCCCAGGGGCAGGAAGGTAAGAGTGAGACTCAGTAAATGTATTCTGGAGCTTTTGAGGTTTTGCCACTACAATTCAATTCAGGAAAAGTACACTTAAATAAAATAGCAATAGCATTTGCATTAAATGGCAGAATACAGCACCAAGGTTTAGTTTTCTTGTGATAAATATCAGCACTGCTGTTAATTAATGTTGCAAAAAATTGGTATCTATCACATTTCAAATATTACATTATTTATCAATAACTAAAGGAAATACATGGAGGAAATAATTTCCAAAGGAATCCATATTCTATGGGTTTTTGAATCAAACACTGGGTAGGTGTTGAAATAAGCAAGGAATTTATAGCTCGTAGACAAATTGAAGATTCATAAGGGATATCAACCCTTATTTTTTGAAGGCAGAGACTGGTTTCTTATGTCAGAAGAAAAACAAGAGCTACTTTGAGATAACTCCAGGAGAGTAACTGGCACAAAGCTACATAATAAAACCAGTGAAACTTTGTCAGAAGGAAATTATCAGATAACTGCCTGTCTAGTTTTGGAGAGGTAAAGTGCTATTTAAATTTTTTCTTTCTCTAAAGATCTGTAAAAAGATAAGGCACATATACGAGAAGGATATCAGCTTATCTGGACCACAAATCTCCACTTTGAAAAAGCCAATGTCTTGACTAACTTAAAAGGATATTCTTGTCTGCACCTTTGCAGATTTTAAGGACAATGTGTTTGAGGACTTTACTTGGAAAGATATCTAGTTCTTCGTGATTTTCTCTAAAACCTTGAAGGGTTTGAATGCCATGTAATGAAGTTTAAAAAAAAATAGAAAACAAACAAAAATAGTAACCAACCAAACTAGTAAGAGAGGCATATTACTCAGGTATTGAAACCTTTGTATTTAACTTCTTGCCTTCTAGAGTTAATGGAGAGAATAATGTATTTCTGTTCAAGATTTCTGGGACAGCCACCTGCATTAGAAGGGCAACTCAGAACACTGCATTACACAAGGACAGTGAATCCACACCATACAGCACAAACCACTGATGTGTAGTCATTTAGTCATTTGCCCTTGTGCTCCAAGTTTCTGGAGGTACCAAATAAACAGACTAAGTCCTCTATTTTCTGTTTGGAGAAAGCTTCTGGTGGAAAGAGGACTCAATTAGATTGACAACCCACCAGGAAGACAATCCACCAAAATACCTTCACTCAGGAGAAGACTTTCAGAACTACTCATATATGACTATTTACTAAGCAAATCCATCTCTTTCTCCCATGGTGATTTTTTGTTTGGTTGCTGGGTTTGGGGTTTTAGGTGGATTATTTTTTTTTCCTCTCCTCCTTTTTGAGGCAAAAAGGAATAGAGTTGAGGCAGGGTTGAATTTTGCAATCAATAAACCCAGTTGTGCGCAGGCTCTACTAGTAGTGTTTTGGCAGTATTAACATTTGTCTAATACTATTAGCAGAGAGGCACCCAGTCCCTTTCCAGGCAGCATTATTAGATTTTTGAGTTATGTGAAGGTGGGCTGGGGATCTGAAAATCATGAATTTAGAGAGATTCCAGCATGCAGAAGACAATATGGGTCAAGAATTCTCACAATTTTGAATTAGCCACCTAAACTCCATTTGTATCTTGTTTTAAGGGCCTATGTCCTTTTCAGACTATGAAGTCATTAAAAAGTTCTTATGTTTTTGGCACTAAAAAATATTATTTCAAATCCAGACCCTGAAATTATCTTAATGGATCTCTTAAACTTAATCTAGATTTGGAAATTCCTCCTCAATTTATGCCTTCTTCACTCCTCTCTAATTAGCAGTGCAGTCATGCTATTAATGAAAAGCAGGTTGTTTCTTCATGTGAAGACCATCTGCCAGCACATCACTGCTCCTACCCCAGATGGCAACTTCTTGGTAAAGCTAAGAGGTGCAATTATTCAATTGTTCTATAATCAGACACACACTTCAATTAGCTACTGATTGTTACAATTCAACAGTATTTCTGCTACTTACTGTTCCATTTGTCAAGATATTATATGTGACCTTTGCAGTGTCAAGATTCAACAAGTTTACCATGTTTTTAAAAGACATTTTAAAAGACAAAGTACTTAAAGGGTTTATCAACTCAGAAAGCAAAAGTAATTTCATTTTTCCTAAACACTAACTAGTCCCAGTATAATGGCAAGCACTTGATTGTCTCTAACTAATATCAGGGCTAGGATTCTCTGTTTGAAAGGATGTGTGTCCTGAAAGGAGAGATATAATGAAGCTGAGCAAACATTTTTGCAAGTCACACAATCAAAAAAAGGAAGCAGGCCAAAGAAGGTCTAGAAGTAGTAAAACTATTTCTAATTCAAATTTAATCAACTCAAGCATCACTGTCAGCCAGTCACATCATTTAGGTGTTGTATTTATGAGAGGGGGAAAAATAGCCTTTGTGTTTTTAACTGTAATATTCTCCTCTATGTCCTCCCTTTGCAGTCAGCCTGAGCTGCTCTTGGGACTTTTCTGTGAGGGTGGCAGAGACAGCCACATCCTGCTCCTGGCTGTGGCAAAGGGCCACGTGTGCACAAAGACCCTCTGCATTTAAACTCTGATGAGGAAATGAGAGAAAAAAACCCCAAATTCTAGAAAGTTAGTGCACTGCTACAAGTTTGCACTTGATAAGTTTGCAGGATATTTGTAATTGAGCAGAGGTGAACAGCATTACTGTTTGCCACTTCACTACACAGAGTAAGACAGAAAAGCATAGAAGATTTTGAGAGAGGTTTCAAAGTTCTGGTGAGCACAGATCATTCTACCTCCTGNAAAGGGCCACGTGTGCACAAAGACCCTCTGCATTTAAACTCTGATGAGGAAATGAGAGAAAAAACCCCCAAATTCTAGAAAGTTAGTGCACTGCTACAAGTTTGCACTTGATAAGTTTGCAGGATATTTGTAATTGAGCAGAGGTGAACAGCATTAGTCCACTGCTACAAGTTTGCACTTGATAAGTTTGCAGGATATTTGTAATTGAGCAGAGGTGAACAGCATTACTGTTTGCCACTTCACTACACAGAGTAAGACAGAAAAGCATAGAAGATTTTGAGAGAGGTTTCAAAGTTCTGGTGAGCACAGATCATTCTACCTCCTGGATAAGAACTGCCACAAAAACACAGATGCAGCTCTGAGGAATTTCTCCCATTATTGAGCAATTTATTGTAATATTTTTTTTTCTGCCTTCTAGAATCATCATTATTTTATTCTAAAAAACTGATATTCCTATTTTGAGGCTAAATATGTTTTCCATCAGTATAATTTTTGTGGAGTAACAAAGAGAATGCAACCTTAGGTGTCTAATTAGGTCTCTTAGCCCATACAGTCTGGGCTCAGACAGATCTGCAGTGCTATAATGGATTTCAGCAAGAGCCACTGGGTGTAGCTGAAGATGAAAGCAGGTCGTGAACAACACGAAAGGCCTTAGATTACCTTGTACAGATTTGCTGAGACATGAGAGTCCTCTCATCAGTCCCAGCATGTGTGGCCACACTGGGTGACACAGTAGTATAGCTCATTTGTTCACACTGGAACTGAATTTTCCCTAGCAGCTATGAGAACTGTAGCTACTTCATTTTTCATGTTTTTCAGCCTTTTATATACTGGAAAACCCCCAACAATTTCATTGTAATAATTATACACTATATTAACCTTTCTGTAGATTTCCATATAAAATATAGGTGAATTTATAGCTACACATTCATTTATTCAAACACAGAATAAAGACTAATGAGGCTGAGGTATATTGAGACACAGTGCCCCAAAGGAGAGATTGGCAAACCTGGAGTTACCAACATAAAGAGAAGCACAAGAATTAAGGTTATGATACAGTCTCTAACTGAGTGAGTGCTGGTTTTACAACAGTTTTACAGTACAAAGTACTTTATTCAGGTCATCACTGTTCACCATTTCTTTCAGTTCCACTGTGGGCTGAGTGTTACTCATTGCATGCTACCCAAATGCCAGTTGGGCTAAAGAAAAGTGAGAATTTCTCCTGGCTTTCCACAGGAAACATAGTCCCTGAGAGAAGAGACTAGATCAGACAAAAATCATATTTCTAGGTTATTCTCAAAATCCAAACAAAAAAGCCCCACAAAACCCAATACTATTGCTTTGTGTGGTTAAAATTATGTTAGAAAGACAACCTTTAAAATTTAAGGTTATCTTTAAAATTTAAAAATAATTCATTTTTTTCTTATATGCAGGTGGTGGGTTATAGACAAACTTGAAAGAAAATAAACTTAAAACTGAACAGTAGTTTTATCCCACAAAAGAATACACAAAACTTAAACAATCCTAAGTACAGTTATTAAAATGTACTTTAAAAATATACATACAAATAATGCATCTAGATTTACAGCGGTGACTTTGTGTTTTAAAACTATATATAGACACCCATATAATTTACATTGTGAAAGTCAGATTATTCCTCAGTAGAATCTCAAAGTCTTAAATCAATAAACATTATAGCCATTTTTAGGAGCTACTAAATACTTATTCCAATACTACTTCCAATACTTATTAAGCCTCCCAGTGGGAGAGAATATTTGTGATGGCTCCTATCAGTCTGTGCACTATTTATACTGCTAATGGACACTGAAGACTGGCAGAAATTTCAGTCAGCTGAAACAAGTTTTCTTTTTACTCGCTGTTGATTACCCTCAACCAAGTCTGTGGGGTTTTTTTAGCACTAGTCCCACATGGACAGCCTCTGGCTCTTGTGGTGCCCTTTTGCTTGCTTCTTCTAAGTCATCACTTACTGCTTGCATGGGCTGCTGGTTACAATAGGGTTTGTCCCCTCCTTCTCTAAAAGAGTTTGTCCTGATGACTGTCATGAGACAAGCTCTCTTACATCCTGATACTTTATTTTTGGCATAGGGGCCACATAACACCAGTGCTTTGGTAGAAATCACCAGAGAACCCTCAAGGACAGATCACTGAATCCAAATTCCTTCTACAGTTGTTTGGACTTCTCAAGGGAGTATATGTGATCCAAATGATCCCTGAGTTCTTTTCCAGGTGTTCTCCTGGAAAGATATTTTTATCTGTACAAAAATGGGCTTTCTGTTGCGATATTCACTTGCCAGATGCCCTTGATACAATTTGGTATCCACATATGCTCAAGTTGATATCATGGAGATTTACAATGCTCAGTCCTTGGACCTTGGTATTATAAAGATACAACTGACCCATGGGGACAGATTTGCTGAACTCTTGTAAGAATGAAGTCTGACATATAGTTGTGATAATTTTAAACTAATATTTCCTGTATAGATTTACCTTTCAAATTCACCAGGCAATGTTAGAAACTGTTTCATTCTTTTGCAGGATGGAATTTCAGTGGCAGTTAAGAAGATGCTCAACAATGCTTTAGGAATTGGATTCCACAGTGTTGTTCAGTTACTGGTAATGAATAGCCTAAATCTACTGCAAAGCCAAAGTTTTCAAAAATTATCTTATTATACTGAGAGTAACATATTCTTAATGTTTGAAGGCTTCTGAGTAATAATAATAATAAATAAATCTTCAGTGAATGGCTGAGCACCCTTTCCTTCAAGAAGCAGAGGTGAAGGGACCAGAGGTCTGCACAGCTCATGGGCTCCCTTTCCACAAACCCAGTAACTCCAGTCATGAAATAGCTAGGCCTGACAGCAAAGTAGAGATAAAAGGACAAAAAACTCACTGTTCATTGCCAAAACTCCACTAAATCATGATGGCAGATGAAATAAAAACAAGACAATCACTGGAATTCTCATCCATAAATGTAAACATAGGATAAAATATATGTTTTAAATTAATCACTTGGTCATCTCCTAAAAATGCAGCCCAGAAAATTGCAGACTGTGTCCTACTGCAGTATGTTGAGAGGAAGGAAGGGGAAAGCAGTATCCCTGCTCTGTGAATTTGGACTTGGAGATAAAAAGCAGCTTCCATCCTGCTGAGCTCAGCTGCTGCAACAGCAGAAAGTTGTTCTAGACAGAGTGCACACTCATAATTTATCATTTCTGTCTCCTAAATGCATTACTTGTTGCTCCTTCAATTTTTCCTTTTATAATCCTTTCATTTATTGACCTTCCCTCCAGTAACCATGATCTTGTGTGATCATTCTCACTGGTGTAGACTGAATATAAAACAATGTTCCATGAGATTGGCAGCATCTATCAGTCATTATTGTTGGGTACCAGAGTAAAGAGAGAGACAAATGAAGATTTTTATCATGTTTTTAAAGCAGGAACACAGCAAGATGCAAAACTGAAAAGACAGTAAAAGTCCTGTTACCCCAGCATGTAATGAGTTTATGAGGAAAGCCAGAGCTCCCTCTCAGGTGGGAGAGGTATCATATGGGACACTTTATTCTTACTTCTGCAATACATCTCTGAAAGCCTGCACCATCAGGATAATTCCTGTTGCCAAAATCCATAAGATCAGTAAAACAGATTTTTGGCCTCTCTTTTCCCTCTACCAAAGCCAGAGACCCTCAATCTAAGGCTGAGATTAGGCCAGGTTTAGACAAGTGTAAACAACAGTTCACATCCCAGGGAAAACAGCCTCCATCAAAAAGTCCAAACAGAAATAAGGGTCCTAATTTAAATAAGTTCAACTGCTGTTTTTCCACACAGTGTTATTTTTTAATTCTTCCTTTCTTTAATAGATGCTTAGTGGCTTGTAGCAGGTAGCTGAGTCTGAACATGTTGTTTTTGAAGTGTGTTTACTGCAAGGAAGCTGAATAACCAGGAAGAGCTGTACCTTGCCCACCTACACCAGTTCTGCATGTGTCCCAGCACACTCATACCTTTTATGCCCCATCCCCAACAATCACTGCCAAGTGCACATCTCTGAAAAGCCAACCTTGTTCTATATTTGTCAGTATTGAAGTGTCATTGTCCTCTATTGATTTTAACTAAGTCTGTAAATAGCTTGCAATTGTGTTCTTCATTACTTACAGTTTCATCCATTTATAGTATCATCCATCTGTGATTTTTGTTTTTCCCTTACTTTCTTTCCTATTTTTTGCTTTCCTGAGCCAATTTTCTTCTTATTCTATAAACCCACAGAACTCTGCTAAAACAATGATCTGAAGTCAAAATAGCATCACAAATTTACACTCAGTTTTTGAAGCATTCCTTATGCACTCTCTACAGTTGCAGAAACTGAAAAAAAAAACCTGGAAGAACTTTCTACAGATCATATAGAGTATTCATTATTAAGTTGATTATAGTAACAAGACACACACATTGTTTTTCTTTTGCTCAAGTCACAAAGCCATCATGATGTGAGACAGAAATCAAAATAGTTTGCCTCAAGCATAGATTTAATTCTTGACTTACCCCATGCAGGTCTGTCAGGCAATACTCTGAGGTACTCATCAGATTTTTTTCACCTGTAAAATAAGTAAGACAGAATTTTGACATTTTCCCAGTTTTTAAAACTAAAGATGTACTACTAGTTTCCATCTAAAAAGATATAAAAAACCCAAATTTACTCCTATAGTTTTTACAGACAGATGAGAGGATCAAAAATTTATCAGTGGTGTTGCAAAATATCTATCTTGACCTACTTTTTAAGGAGCTCCCCAATAAAATCAAGAAGCTTAAAATCAAGAAAAGAAACCAAGAAATCAAGTTCTTCAGAGTAGGAGCTGTAATTGCTCCATCTTTAGAAAAAGGAGCTATTGAGCAATGACAAACTAACAATGAACACCTGTCTGACACTCCCTCACATGCTGTCCTGGCCTCTCAACCATTTTTGCCCAGCTCCAGTGACTGTTGGGACCTAAGCAAATCTTCCCGTGGCTCCAGGTGGCTTCCCCTCCACCACACCTGGGACTTTGACTTTGTCTTTCCCATGTACTCCTGCAAAGGGAGCCCTCAGCCCCAGGCTGCTCTTGGCCATGTAGCAGGAGCTCTCCAGCACCACTTCAGCCTTTCCTTAGAGCAGAGCAACAAAACTGCAACCCTAAAAAGAAAAAAAAAAAATAAAAAATCCATCTCTCCAAAAGGAGAGACATGGCTTAATTGTTTTGAAAATGAAACATTTATTTTCTTTTTATTTCAAGAGATTTTTTTCACTTTATTTTATACAAACCTTGAGTATATTAGAATGTCTTGAAAGGAAAAGCAATACAGTTTTGCCACTTGTAGAAATATTAATGCATTTCAATCCAAGCAAGGTATAAAACCATATAAAAATCTATGATCCGGAGCTTAAATAAGGAACAGGAAGGAAAAATGGGAAAAGAAATTTTAACTTCTCAAGATATTCAATAGAAACTTCATTAAGAAATCAGTTGCCAAAAACTGAATTTGTACATCAAAGACTCACAAGAGAAGATCTATAGCTACCAGGAGGTCTAGCTATGCAGGATGGCTGGCCCATTCACTGATTTCTTACATGACAAAACAGAAATTTTTGTCTATGCTTTCTCTGGAGGTTGTCTTGCCTCTGCCCAAGACACACAAAGAAATATTTTGACACTGGGGTTACATATAATGAGGCCCATGTCCTTCACCTCCTGTTTAAACCAGACTGGCTCTGCAGATCAGCTTTTCTTCACCTTGTAAAGACTAACACCTGAGCAGAGGCACAGCACTGAGCACAGCCTTGACCTATTTTCCAGGGCAGCTAAGCTTGCTTGAAAATCATGTGAAGAATAGGGGGAAAGGCATAGCTCATGTAGGCTTTACAACAAGGAGTTTCATATACAGGAATGGAAAATGCAAAAAATTATTTATGTGGTCTTACTAATAAGATACAGTTTTGAATGAAGTTCTTTGCTGGAATAAACTCCTTATGATTATAAAAAGTAGAGAACAAGTAAATAAACCAATATCACTGCATGGCTGAATAAAAATGGAAAATAAAACACAACAAAGCCATGCCTCAGAAATTACTTTGTTCTCATTATGTGCAAAGTAGGTTAATCTGGTTAATCTCTCCCACACATTTTATAAAAGCCATAAGTTTTTGCAAGCTTTCACAAGTGCTATGGAATAATTTTCTCAAACCCAAACAAATCAGTCCAATCAGTACCAAATAGGTTCCTCAGTTCACCATGATCAGGAAAGAGGAGAGGAGGATGACTTGGATATGGGCAGGCCTGGCAGTGTGGGCTTCCCAGACCTTGGAGTGTGGTGGGTAACACTGGCCCTCCCAAGCCAGTTCTGTGCTTCACCCCACTGCTGGTAGGTCTCCCTGTGCTGGGATAAGTGGGGGAATGTGGCTCAGAAATTGCTCTGCAGAAGCTGCTCCCACTCTGGAAGCGGCAGTCTTATCTATTATTCAGATAATGGGCAGCCTGCAAAAGAGTAGAGCAACCAGAAGAGGATTGGTCTGTCAGCACTTTGTATTGGTTTTTCACTGTTGAGCTGTAACAAAAAGTTATTTTTGGAAGCCAGAATTTTACTCCTTACCTTTACTTGAAATGAATTTTCACTGCTGTGCTGTAACAAAAAGTTATTTCTGGAAGCAAGAACTTTATTGCTTACCTTTACCTGTTGGTTTAAGGAATGTGCAGCATGGTTTATATTGTTCATACTGACCCCAAACTGTCTTCTATTTAAAAAAAAAATAAATTTGAACTGATATTTATATAATAGTTATATAAAACAAAATCACAGTAAACAGATAAATTATAAATGAATTTTAATCATTAATATTCACTCAACTAAATGGATCAGTATCCTGAGAATGTCGTTACTTTGTGTTCAGCATTTGTATATGACAGATTTTATTTACTTGTGTACTGGTGTCTACAAACCCCAGCTGAGTCATGGGGTTTTTATTACCCTGGGGGATGAATAAACATAGAAAAAGATGGTCTCTCAGGAATGTTAGAGTCTGAGAAAACACATCAAGTGCAGAGCAGAGATGCCTAGTGCACTCTCATGCCTTTCTAACATATGAAGAATAGCTAGAAATTCAGCTAAAAAGCAGCATGAATCTTCAAAACACATCCAGTATACCATGGGGTACATTTCTGCAAAACACCTGCTCAACAAAAACTTGTAGCAACTAATCAACTTACAATTATAACTGCAATATCTCTGCATGTCTGTACCACGTTCCTTGTTCAGGACCTGTTGCTGGGACCCAGCTGGATCTATGGCCAGATCAAAGTGTGGAGGATGCTGCAAGAGTTGCATCTCCAATGGAGATGGAATTTCTCATGGAATTCATGGTTACTGATGTAATTTATAATACATCAATAGTTATCCTGCAGGCATTTTGAGGAAGTGACTCAGATGACTTTATGCTCCTGAAATTACCTTTCTCATCTCAAATAAATACATCTTTTTATATACTTAACCAGTACTTTTAATTACATTTGTTACATATCATTCCATTCAAGGCGTTAAATTTTGAATGAAATCCATGTTTTCCTTACTAAATCATAGTTTACACATTATTGTATTTATGTTTAGTTCTATTGTCCTGTAATTCTAGTAAATGCATCATGAAATTAATATTATTAAGAATCAACATCAGGATGTTTTCTTGATCATTTACACAATATTTAATGGTATCTTTGCCAGTATTGTTAACAATTCCCTATTCTAAGTAAAACTTAAATTGCAAAAGGATCATAAAGGCATTAGCAGAGACATAGATATAAATGGTCTCAAAAAAGGCACTTTACAGAAAAAAAATCTACTTGCAACTCCAACTTTCTTGAGGTGTGTCAAACACCGAAAGTCCAAACACTAAAAAGCTGGTTAGTATCTATATTCAGAATGCTAACTAAGAGAATAATACTATTCTACTATGCTTTTACTTGCACAGACATTTTGTAAATATAAACCAGTTTTCCAATTTTTCCACATCTATGTTTTTAGCATTATTTTTTAAAACAAAATGGAAGGCAAAAAAAACTTTGCCTACATTATGCAGCAAATGTAGGAACACCTCTAGCTTCAGCATGACTCCATAACTAAAGCTGTCCACTGGTGTCCCTACAAAGACCTTTTTGCACAGTCAGCTTAAATTAATAAAGACATATGATGCATTAAGCCATGCACATTACACTGAACAGTGGTTCAGGCTTGAAAGTGCCTAATGTTGAAGAAAGTTTCCCAGCTGTTTTTGTGTTGTTTTGTGCTCTCATTTGAACTATTACATAATGTGTTGAGATGAAAAATTGGCATATAGAGGTATAATGGTTTGTTTTCTAGAGACCAAGCAGTTTATAATTTTAGTTCATACTCATAGAATAAAGCCAACCTTTGGATAAAATTTTTTAAAAAAAGGAAGGTGTGGGAAATGACAGCATAGACCATCACTTTCAGGAAGTATTCTTAAAATATGAAGACATATCTTCATCATGTCAGAGTCATAATTTATGATAAATCGAAATCAACAGTCTTCTGCCTGAATTATCATAGTCTAAAGACATTATGTACATTGGCTTACTGCAACACAGGAAAAGGAGAGAAGAAAAAATTATAACTGTTATGTCACACACCATTTTTGACTCCAAAAACATCCAGTGAATGATACAAAGTGTGTGCAATATTGAATCAGATAAAATAAATGAATGTGAATGCACGCACATGAGATTTATTGCAACAGCACTAACATTTTGTCCACATATACTTGTGCATACAGAAATGCAATCTACTCCAAGGTGGAAAAAAGAAAATACAACAATTAGCAGGCATGGTGAGTGCCCCAATGATTAGAATCTCACTGAGTTACTAAAGAAATGGGCTACAGTACCACCAGCTGATTTGTAAAAGCTTTGCTGCTACTTAGGAAAAAGGCTGAATGTCTCCTTCCAGGAGAAAACTTGGGGATAGGATAGCATCAGTAATCCCATTAATCTTCTAGAAAGCATGAAGTCTTGCCTCTACTTTCCATGAACTACTTCAAGTGGTTTCCTCCTTGCTATGCAAGATTCTGTGGATCCCACTTCTTTCTCCACAGTGGAAAGGGAAGATGAGTATTTAACTTTGATGATCTTAAAGGACTTTGATGATCTTTCACTATCTTAAAGGACTTTTCCAACCTTACCAACTCCATGATTCCATGATCTAATTTTAATGTTGCAAAATTTGCTAGTGGCTCAGCTTGATGAGGTCTGTCATGGGTTAACTCCGGCTGGTAATTAAGCCCCACACAGGAACTCACTTATTCCACATCCACACCAGGATGGGGGAGTCAATCAGAAGGGTAAAAGTGAGGAAACTTGTGGTTTGAGGTAAAGGCTGTTCAGTAGGTGAAGGAAAAGCTGTGCACACAAACAAAGCCAAACAAGGCATCCATCCACCAGGTCCCAAGGGCAGGCTGCTGTTCAGCCATCCCCAGGACAGCCAGCGCTGTACCACACGTAGCGGTGACTTGGGAAGACAAACACTGTCACTCCAAACATTCCCCCTTCTTCCCCCAGGTTTGTATGCTGAGCATGGCACCATTATGGTGTGGGATATCCTTGTGGTCAGCTGGGGGCAGCTGTCTTGGCTGTGTCCCCTCCCAGCTCCTTGTGCACCCCCATTCTCCTCACAGGTAGGGCCGTGTGAGGTGCAGGAAGGGCCTTGACTGTGTGTGAGCACTGCTCAGCAATAACAAAAATAGTCCAGAATTACCAACACTGTTTCCAGAAAAATCCAAAGCATAGCCCCATGCTACATACTGTGAAGAAAATTAACTCTATCCCAGGTATATATAACCAGCACGTAGTAGCAGATTTTCATATCAGAAAGTTTTGGCTACACAAATCACTCACAACATAAAGTGCTCACCTTCCACAGAGGTAAAACCATAAAAGATGAAAACAAAATCTTGAGCCTTTCATCAGGAAGACACAAGAGATTTCAGCCTTTGGTCATTGCAATGGGACTTCACCACCATATACTTCATTACTGTAACGTCCATGGGAGACATATTACATTCAGAATGAAAACCCAATTTATTTTTGATAAGAGGTAAGTCCAAGAGCTAGAACCATTAGTAAGGAGAGAGGCCCAAGAGAATGGAGCTGCCGTGATAAATTAACCTTACCATGAGGCAAGTGAAAAAACTTATTCTTAATGCTGCCTAATCTTAGCATGTATGTGTTTTGCCTAGAGATGATTTTGGGCTCAGTTTCAGACTTTGTTAGTGCACATACATAACATAGGCTTTTGAGACAGGGAGATACAGAGAAGTTGTCCAGAATTTACAGTGGGGTTCAAATTTATCACAAAGCAATTTTAATGGGACCCTTGGAACGGGTTATCCCTCTGGAAGATACCTTGCCCATTTGCTGCCATTTTTAATACCACCATTAATTTGCTGCCCATTCACACGCACCTAAACATAGATTTTAAGGTAAAACAAAACCAGTGATTCAATTTCTCTTCCTCACAGGTAAGAAGTCCAAATGATCTGCATGATCTGTGTTTGTGGGTAAGTGGTACCAATTTTCAGTATAGCTAAAGTTACCACTGGCAGAAAGCTTGCATCCAGAATCAATGGAGAAGCACTATCCAAGTAGAGATTATCTGTAACCTCATTTCCAGGGAGTTATAATTTGTTTCAAATCTTTGAATACTGATAAGGGTGAGAACACCCAGAGTCAGGCAGAGTGAGATGACACTCTTTCAAAAAAAAGAGGTCAGAAATTCTTCAACATCAATTTCTATGTACTCAACACCCTCTTTTCTATTTTCAAGCACCAGGCAGGCAGGCACTTTTACTGGTAACATATCCACACAGGTTTCCTTGGCATCCCTCAAATCCTCACAGCACTATTATATGTGAATGCTGCAATTGTCCATCAATGGAGAAACTACTCTATTTCCACTCCCTGTAATTTTACACCCTCAGAAGACACTTTTGTTGACTGACAGACATCACTTTCTTCTTCCTTTTGCTGCACTGGGATTGGAAGCCTGTGCCTCATAACAGTTAATATACCTGACTTTCCTTCTTACACAATTAAAAAGCAGTCACATGGAAGAAAATTTTGAGCAAGGCAGGTTGGGTTTTAAAATACAAAATCCCAGGAAAGAGGAATATGGAGAAGTACTTCAGCATCTTAGTTTAAATTCAGCCCTGTAAAAGCTCACATGAAATATTCATACTTTAATGTCCACAAAGTAGTTTAATCTGATCTGCAGAATCACAACACTGGCAGTATAATATGTCCCATGGCCGTACAAAATGCTGAAGTGAGCAGAATACACCCACTTTCCTCTGCCAGAAAAATTCTGACCTGCAGGCTCTGGTACAAAGCACTCACTAAACACCCAGTATAACTATTTAATATATGTGCCCTCTGGAAATGCTGAAGGCCTTTCTCCTTAGGTGTCTGTCTCTGATCCTAGCAACGGACACTGTTTCTTTGTTCAGTGACCTTATGAATAGAAGTACTAAGGGCCAGATAAATTGCTAGCAGCATCACAGTCTTTAGTGAAGGCCAGTGATCCTCCAAATTTCATCATAAACATAATTGTGTGGAGAAATCTATCTACAGAACTTGCAGGTTCCTCAAAAAACTTCATCCGTCATCACCCCATTGAACCAACGCTATTTATTTGCTTTCTAAAGGAAAGCTAATTGATTTATCTGTTACTTGGAATAACACCACGATAAATAAATTATCACTTAAGCACAATGGATTACTAACATTTCCTTTTCTAATTATATTTATGACATATTACTTCTTGCTTCATTTAAAAGCTTGCATATGTTTTCCTTATCCCTATAATCTAATCTAAGGTGCAAAACCTGGACTTGTGCCAGTGAACCCCTTTGTTAATATACTGCTGCACTACCAGAGTCCATCTGGAGTTACTGTTCTGCTTGATGTCACACTGCAGATCCTACCTGCATGGAAGATGAAAGGACATTCAAGGCACGTATCAAGGGATGACAGTTTTCTTTGTGATGAACCACAGAGTCACAGCTTGTTAAGTAAGACTGTGACAGTGATAAAAGACAAAGCCATCATTTTATAGCAGAATATGGCCTATCGGTACATGACAAGCCATACTATCTCTGCTCACACATGCTGACATCTCATAATGCATTCTCCCAAGTGCCGGACAGAAATAGTCCCTGAAGACAGCACCACTAGAGAGTAATAACATACTGCTTATCTGGGAGCAAATGAATGGAAAAAACCTGAAGTGTGCAATGTGTCCCTACTAAAATCGCAGATAAAGTGAGCTTCCAGCTGAAAGTATTTTCTAATTTCATTAGAAGTTCAATTGCTTTTGACAGTTATATTATCTTCATTGTCAACAATTTAGCCCCCTTTCACTATGATATTTTTCTAAATGTTTAAAGTAAATTTACAAAAATCTGTTGGGAGACTTCCTTTTTGAGAGCTGTGCATCCATACTGTGCATACAGTCTTGCACTATACTTAACATTCCTCACACTCTACATCTTCCCAGCCTGTCCAAATATCACTAGCTGGTGCTTACAGGCTCCCAAGCTGCCCTGCAGGGTGAAAGCCCATGGGAATGTAGGTTATGGTGAGAGGCTAACAGCCAGACAGCTCCCAGAGCAGGCAGCATAGAGGGACAGGGAGAGGACACTGTCAGTGGAGGTGGCAGTAAGGAACTTGAGGCTGGTACCTTGCTGAAGGGAATGGGAAGACTTATTGGCTTCCTGGAGAGAAAAAATCCTGAAAGGAACATCAAGAAGGAAAATATTTAGCTTGAAAGAATAGGGAAATATGCAAAAGGATACAAACCAGCAGGGGAATATAAGGAAAAGTCAGGCTCTTCTCTTGGTTTTAGCCCAAGCCTCTTGATAGCCCTCACGAAAAAGTCTTCATGATATATTGACATTGCTATTGGAAGCAATTGCAATCCACTTGAATGGAAGAAACTAATCTGTCTGCTCCAGTGATTACTGTGAAACCTCTTTCTCCTTACACTCCCACAAGGACACAGCAACTCTCCTGCAAGTGCAGCTCATGGGGAGGGGCAAGGAACAGCAGTTCAATAAAAACATAAAGTGATGTTCACAGAGATAATCCTGTGTGACTGCAAAATTAGTGGTGATGTGATGATGTAAGTGCTGTGTATCAGCAAGGAGCTGTCAGTGTGGTTAACAGGGGCTTTCAGGTTGAGCATTTATCACATGGGCTTAACTGAGAAGTTCTCCTGGTGCTGTTGTACATTTGAGATGCATTGACTGCATTGGCTGGGGATTGTAAATCTTCAAAAGTACCAGTGAAAAGCTGTCTGCCACTCTCCTCTCGAGTTGCATAGTGCATAGATCTCCCCTTCCTACTGTACCTCCAGCCATCCTGTCACGGAAGCTGTCCATCTAGCACAGCCAAAAATCCTGTTCTCGCTTGCCCTGTAACTCCCCATAAATACCTGCAAAATTCTCTGGTTAATCACCTGCAAAATTTTCCTCTGTGACACCTGTAAAACATTAGTCACAAAGGTGAAATAGCCCATGTCTTGAGTGGTGCATGCCGTACTGATCAGCATTTGCTGTTTGCTTGTGCCCTTCCCATCTATTGACTGAATGGCTCTTATCTTCACACATAAATATTAAATTCTTTGGTATAGTTGTAATACAGTAAGCACAACAAATAGAAGTAATGTTAACTACTGTATTTAACAGTAAGACTCTTGATGACCATTTATATTGCTGTTATCGTTAGCCCAGCTTTTCTGATTTGTGTCACAGCTTTTGTTTCATAGATTGATTTTTTGTTTTCACTAGTTTTTGACATGATCAAATAGATACATTTTAAATTTCCCCTCTTCTCGGTTCTGGACTTCTAACTCTATATAGGCACTCAGGTCTCAGTACCTTTATCTCCATTTCTATACTTAGTGCACCTTCCTCACTTATCTTCCTTCCATTCTCATTTTCGTGTCTTCCTTTTATGGTGATTCTCAGACCTGAAACTGCTCTCTCCCTCCACTGATGCTGTTTTGTAGGAAGCCCTCTCTGCTAGATGGAACAGAAAAATTATATTCAAAGACAAAATATTTCAGAATTAAACCCAGATTTCAGGCACTACCTCTGATATTTGACTGTCACAGACTCATTAGTACCAGGTTGGAATGGATCTTAAGGATAAACTGGTTGAATCTTTCTTGGCAAAAGCTTAGTCAAGACAAGATGGCTTTGCACTTTGTTCAGCTGAATCTTCAAAGTGTCCAGTGTTGGGAAAGGTGTCCAGTGTTGGGAAAGGTGTCCAGTGTTGGGAAAGAATCAAAATTTGAGTAATACATGACCACAAATGTGGTACATAGAAGTGTCTTGATAATAGATTAGAAAGATCCCATAATACAGTGCTTTTGTAGAAGGAGTCCTCCCATCTGCTACACCTCAGCTCATAAATCCTGTGTCTCAACTTCATATGAGCTTGGACAGATTGTTTCCCTTTGCAGACCAACCACCACTCACAACTTGTCTCCACTCCTTCACTGGTGCACTACAGACAGCCATAGTTATTCTGAGGCAGGTCTCCATCCTGTGTAGTCTTAGGTATGCATTTACCTGGCTATAAAGGATATGCAATGTCTTATCTCTTCTAATTTTACTGTGGTCATGTGTTTGAAAGCTCTTAATCCTGAAGTGGTGTGATTATGTGACAGTTCCAGTTTTCATTTGAAGAAAAACTCTTTAAAATTCAAATAAGTATGTTCAAAAAATCTGAATTCATAGAGAGAGGAAATCACCTTTTCCTGTTTTTAACTTTTTCCTGATTTTTCAGCAATTCTAACAATTTTGGCATATTCTGTTCCAGATGATTTGCAATTGGAATTAGCTCTACTAAAACACTTCATTGACTTGAACCAGACTGAATTTTTAATTTGTAAGCTCATGACAAAGATCACTCTTTTTCACACATTCTGACATACGCATAAATTTAAAAAGTGTATCAACATTAAATTCTCAAGAAATGTTATAGCTTCTGTTTTCTTCTAGCCAAGACACCACACAATTTTGAAATTGGAAAGGACAAGTTGTTTTATGAAGACAATCATAATTTCACCTGAAAAAAGACTATCTTTAGAAATTCATAAAGCATAGCTAGCTTTTTTGCTAGAGTTTTTAAGCTTTATACACACTGTGGTTCCAACTACAAGTGCCAAAATGCCACAAAAAAAGACTATTTCCTCAATACTTTCAGCTTAGTGAGAGACAGAAAGTGCTGGAAATTTTATAAAAAGAGAAGCCATAGTGAGAATTACCACTCAGCTTTTAGATCAAAAATGCTGATTAAGCACTGGAGGTTTTGGAAAGATTTTCAAACAGAATTGATGCCATAAATAATCAGTATTTTGCTGATCAACTTGGTAAACTTATTGAATATTGTCTTACACACAATCACTTTTAGTATTTAGGTGGGCTTCATATATATTTAGAAAGACATAGCCTAAAGCCTCATCCTGCCTAAACCTGACCATTGCTGTTGGGTAAATATGAAAATACAGAGAATATGTATATTGATGACTGAACCCTGCCATTGTTCAGGTTAGCTCTTCATTTTTTATCTTATTAAGAAGCTCCTAGAATTACACAGGAGAGTGCCCACAATTTGAGATATTTTCCATGCAGGACAGGAGCTCTTGGCTCTGTCTGTAGCTCTTGAGGGGGCAGAGGCTGCCAGAGTGATCAGGCTTCACTCTGTCTGCCATAGCATAGGACCTAGGCATCTGCATTCTAGGCCAGGTTGCAAAGAAGCAACCTGTAATACCAGAACACTTTCTCTACAGAGCCATGGGATGAAAGAAAAGCACGTACTAGAAGCAGTGGAGGACTAGGGTTAGATGTCAAATGACTAAAATTTCCCAGTTTTGTGTTATTTCTCTGTACAAGTTGCTTCAATGTCTTGAAGCAGGAGCAATAACAAATGTCAGGAAGACTTCATGTCTCAGGAACAACGACTGGAATATATTTGAGACATTTGGTCATTCCTTTACCTTGGCCCTGATCATAACTGAATATTCAAAAATGCACATGAGGGGGTTTTCATGCAGCAACTCTGATCAGAGTTTTTGGATTTGCAATGCACAAGTTACTCATGTAAGGCATGCAATGCACAGTGAATATGAGATAACCTCCTCCTTGTCAAAGATAAGGTGTGAACTTACTGATGCTTTTCGGAAGTGGAGTAAATTACTTCACACATTGCTAGCTAAGAAAATTTGCAAAGGGAGCTAGTGTGGAGTAGTTTATGAGCTTGAATTCACACTTCAATTTTTTTTTTTTCTTTATGGTAACTTTTAATGTAGAGAAGCATCCAGTCATCTTAATTCTGAGAGTCGTAGTTCAAAAAGTGACCAGAGTTTTAAAAAAATGCAATGTAATATTCTTGTGTTTTCTTCTGAAATGCCACTTCTCCATAAGCTGAATTACACACTTTTCAGTTCATTCTGATTTCAAAGGTAATGGTATGAGATATTTTTCTTGAAAAATAAATATAGTGTTAACATGGGCTGTTGAAATATATTACAGACAGCTGAAGTA
Source organism: Urocynchramus pylzowi (assembly GCA_013397555.1). NCBI lineage: Eukaryota > Metazoa > Chordata > Aves > Passeriformes > Fringillidae > Urocynchramus > Urocynchramus pylzowi. The sequence continues at coordinate 564,026 of VZRH01000999.1, read as the reverse complement.
AGAAGAAATTCTAGGAAATTAGTATACTAATTAGCATATTAATAGTACTAAAGGTCTTATCTAACTTCTTATAGTTTAGGTCTTGGATCTTCCCCAGCATCTTGCCTAGCTCAATAAGTTCAAAACCAAGAGAATCCTGCCTATTGTTCTGAATCCAGACCTCTTTGATACATGAGGAAGAACCCAGCAAGAGAAGCACTTCCCACCAAATCCTGCTGTCATTCCAGATGCACAAAGACTTTTAAAAGCAAGAATCTTGCTCAGGGCTTTATGCAGTCTGGTTTTGACACTCTCCAAGGATGGCAACTCCACAAAATCATCTCCAAAGAAGCAGGCTTTTAGCCATATTTTTAATTGCTTTGTTCAAATTCACAGTTCATTTAAAATACTCATGGAGGTGGAGTGCTAGTGAACTTGTCAACCTTTTTGAAATGTGCTGAATCACAGGAAAAGTGAGGATGCTTACTTACAGAAGATGTCCTGGGCTAGAAAGCTTGAGTAATATTAACTCAAGTAAAACCAGATTCTTTCAGAGTCCTCACAACAAGTTGCTTCACACTTTCCACTAATAGGTCCTAATAAAAAGGTCCTAATACAAAGCATTTTATGCAAAATTCTAGGCATTTCAACCTAATAATAACCTACCTGTAAAAACTAATTTCTATGACCCCAGACTCTGGTTAAAGACAAAAGGTCAGTCAATTGGATAGCGTTCAGTGACTGTAAGCAGAAAATGAGAAACAAAAAACAGTGAAAAATAATACCTTGAATTTGCTTCTTTCAATTTCAGTGCTATATTAGACTGCTTTAGGTATTACTTCATTTAAATATCCCATACAGCACAATTTTAGGTGCTTAACTGAATATTGATCAACCAGTATTCTTAAAAAACATTCTTTGCAAGTTGAGCTTTGTTACTTGATACCTGATTTTCCAAAATGCTGAGCACCTGCAGCTTCCATGGCTTCATTTTCACAGTAACCACAGTTACCCAGGAAATCAGTTCAGAGCACGCTTATACTCACATGGAACAGCCCCAGTTTTCAGTGGAAAACTATGCATTTTGAAGACTAGGGCATTTTTTATTTTGCTACACCTTCAACTAAGAAGTGTCTATTTTTTCACAGCAGATGCTGGAGCCCTGTCCTTTTAAGCTGCCAACATCCCAGATTCTGTTTCCAAGCTCATCTATTTAAAGAGCAAGGATTGTCATGCTGGAAAGTACCTTAAAAATAGGGGTCTGGTGCAGGGCCTAGACCCAGCTCCCTACTTATTCCATTCTGTATGCCAATAGCAAGGAAAAATAAATTATGAACAGATGCTTGCTTCTGCCCTGCTCTGGATTCTGGCCAGACAATCTGAAAAGGTGTAATACAAGCAGCTGCTGCTTTCTAAAGGTAGATATTTATTCACAGGAACAAGAGAACTGAGATGAAACAGGTAAAAGAATTAGGACTTGAAAAGTACAATTTCTTAGAGCTTCCTACAAGGTGACACAGCTTTCCACCTCTCCATATGCAGAGGCACCTTCTATAAATCCATACTTGTGCTACATAATCTGAGGCACTTGGACAAATCAGGCTAATGCAGAGTTTCTTGTTTCAGTGACTCTGCAGAGCACAACTAGAGATTAGGAAAATAATTATTCACTGCAAAAAAGAGTGCATATGACATTAATCGAGATTATAAAAAGCTAACTACATCTGGGGCTTAAAAAACTGTGCTATCCCAAATTCTCATTAATAGCATCCAATTACTGTCTGTGGTTATGTAACTGTTCATCTCACTATGTGGCCACTTACTGCTGGAATCTGTTGCTGCTCAGCATAAATTGCACAGAGCCCAGTGTGTAAAGGCATTAATGGCATTTACTTTGCATTTTGCAGTACAAGGATAAACAAAAATATATTCCAAAACAAAATTGCAAGTTGCAGGGAGAGGTCATTCCAAGCAAATTTTTAAAATTCTTTATTTTTAAAAATTATTTCAGTTGTGGGGGTGTAGAGAATATTGCTTGGTTGGTTTGGGGTTTTTGTAGCAAAAACATGTGATTGTTATGGGGTATAAAAGAAAGTAAATGTTTTCTGTTTCAAATATTGAGTACACGACCACATAAAACAAACCATTAATTTTAGAGGGTTTATTCCCCTGAATGCTATACAAATATTTCAGATCTCAAAGTGCACATCATTAGAATAGGGGAACTTTTACTGAGCAGTCTGTATGTTGGCACTGACCAAATAAAATGTCAATGAGCCTCTACTGATAAGAACAAGCAGAGATAAAGTGGACAGAATCTGTGAGTCAGTAAATACTGCAAACAACAATCATAGCAGGTCAGGCAATTATCACAAGAAGAAAAAACACTGATAAGTCCAGCAAATAAAATGTGATCCCCTCATAAACCACGAACATCAGAGAGAATGACAGCAGACTAAAGCTGGGGTTCACAGGACATTAACCTTTCTGAATGGAGGGCTGACTATTGCTTTGGAACCAAATCCAACAACCAATCTGTTTGTACAGCAAATTACCTATTTCCTTTGTAGAAGGGAAAACAGACTGTTTGAGTAGTAAAGCTGCTGTGAGAACCAAGGAAACAAAATCAATGAGCCAAAACATGAGGGAACAGTTGCAAACTGAAACAATGAACAAGAGAGTTATGAAAGATAAAAGCCAAAGACTGAAGCAGCAGGAGAAAAAAAAAGAATAGTCTTTAATGATTGCTGAGAGGATGCTCTTTCATTTTCTTCATGGTTAATGGCAAGATTACATTGATCTCTGCTGAAGTCAGATCAGGATTCTTAAGATGAGAACAAAAATGGCTGAAAAAGGACAAAAAGCAGAACAAGTAGGAAAAGGATTCAGTGTGAAAAAAATCCAACAAATACTAATTCTTCCCCCATTATAAGCATAATTTCTGCCTCTGTTGGAATGGAGATTTCAATTTTCTGCTATCTACTAAAAATAATAATTTAGCAAGAAGTCACCACAGGGTTTTTTTTGCCATAAAGAACAAAACCTTCAACAACTCATTCTCACAATAATAACATTTCTTAATCTTCAGCATATTATCTGGGGTCTGAAAGCATACAGCTGATCCTCAGCTCCTTCAGAAGTGCTTGCAAAATTTCCTTTCTAGAATGTAGTGCATAAGATGCTCCTAAGGAAATAAGCATTATACTATAATGGTGGTATCTGCTGGTACTGAGCTTTATCTCTAAAATTTTCTACATAAGGAAAAAATGCCTCCTGCTCTACATAAATGAGCATATATCATGAGTTACAATATGAGTTGACAGGTATAATCATGAGTTGACAGATAGTCAAATTTATTTCTGGAGACAACCCAGACACCCAATTTATTCAAGATTTTTTTCAAGTTTTTTTTTTTAACTAGCCCTGACAAATTTTCTAGGATAAAAGCAGTATTGTACAATCAGAATTCAGCCTTGTAAGCTGGCTAATATTCTGCCCTATCCAGCAGAGCCCCAAGCATAAGTCTAACATCAGATATTCAATACATTTCTTTCAAAACATGTTAGCTTAACAAGTATTTAGGTTATAAGCCTTATTAATCATATGTTTGCAAACAACAACTTTTATCAACATTGATTATTTTCTTGATAGAATTACAAAATTAATAGGCAAAAATTAGACAGTAGATGCAATATATTTAAATTTATAATGTATTTATATTTACATTTTAAAATTAAACTTTCATGGCTTACATGAAAGGGTTTTGACAGATTAAAATCATAACTGAGGGTATCAATATGTGTAAATGCATCAGAACAGTGTAAGAGGCTAGCTAGAAAGAGGAATCATTAACAGTAAAACGTTTATGGTGAAATTAAAAAATGCAAAGATCATAGCTTCAAGAAGAACAGTTTCATATATACATAAGAGAAGGGAGAAATTCTTAAGGACAGACATTTGTGACAAAACTGAGTAACAAGTCAAACATAAATATTTAGTGTAATATAAGGACAAATTAAACAGGTGTGTGTTGCTCAATTTCTCAAGCAATGTTAAAACTCAATACTAGATAGATGTACAAAACAAGAACTGCCCCAGAAAAATATCTATACCATGACCAAAGGCTCAAAAAGAAATAACGAATGTGTAACTGAAATGTTCAGGGAAAGAAATAAATGCAGAGAAGAAATTAAAAAGAAAAGAACAAGACTGTTTCTCATATGAATTCCCTTCCCCCAGCCTTACAGATATTTCTAGAGGAAAATCTGTAAATTTTTTTTTTTTAAATCTGAGATATTTCCAGAGGAAAAGTAAAATAAGTGCAGGTAAGGAGATAGATTAATGTGAGTGCAGAGACTGACCACATGGGTATCAAATATATATTTTGAATACCTGAAACTAATAATGGATCCTCAATTCCAATATTGCATCCCTTAACTTCTGCACTTAATCAGGTCAGGATGGTTTGTAGATGTTTCATCTGGAACACTGCAGGCTACAGCATGGCAGAGCCTCCGTGGCCAGAGACCGGGCACACCCTGCCACGGGGGCAGCACACGTACAACCAAAGGTTTTCCCCTCTCTTTCTCAAAAATGCACCTGAAGGCATGAACAGTGCTGAAAGCACTTTCCTTTGAGACAGGGTCTGTGTGTTTAGTGCTTTCTGAGGAAGAAACTGAACTCAGATCCTAATTTGTGAGCTGCTGAACTCTAGAATATGATAGAAAAGGTGAACAGCATTGTCATTTCTCCATTAACTTAAAGAAAGGGAGACTGCAGAAAAATGCAGCATGTTTCTGCAGATATGCTTTTGGCACACTGCAAAGAAACTTCTTAGGTTAAGTCTCAGAGTCAATTAAAGTGAAGGAATGTCTGCTTCTGGGGTTCCAGCCATATTTAGAAGGAAAATAAGTAATAAGATGGCTACAGAGACATCATCTGCTCTGAGCATCTACAGAAGCACAAGCCTATGTGCTTAGGGATTTTAAGGCAGAGCAGGGAGCTCCTTATTGAATTTAGGCTCCACAATCGTTAAATAGGGACTGAATTGATTTAGATAATTTGTATCTACTCAGCTGTTGTCTTAGGTGCCTAAATCCTTTCCTGGAACTGGACCAGGAGAGAGCAGAGCATTGTGCTGTTAAGTGCTCTGCTTTTACAGAAAATCAATGTCAATCTACCATATTTTCATTTAGAAGATCCTCCCCCAGCATTTGTATAGCTTGTCATTATACAAATAATTGGACACATTATAAATGCTTAAAGATATTGAAGGGCCTTAACAAGGAGGAAAATGCAATTATTTAGTTTAGTAGAAGAGTATGAAAATCAGAAGAAAATTCATGTATGTAGGAACTATTGAGAATTTATTGTATTCAGACGAAGAACTACTATGGACTTATAAAAATGGCAGAAACTTCATGATTTCTGTTATTTAAAAAGAGAATAAACATATCACTAATAAGTAGAAGGAACATGATATTGCTAAGCAGCTGATATTGTGTGTCATCTCTTCCTCTTAATGATGTGACCTGATGGAATCAGCTCTCTTTTCCATTTTGAATATGTGATTTTGAAGCAATTAGTGATTATCAGAGAAACCTGTGGGAACGTGACCTGTCATGGGGCTACTATTTTCTTGCCAACAACTTTGGAATTATCAGGTTTTACTCATTTGATCCAGGGTGGTAAATCCCTGCCTGGGACTTTATGAGGATAATATTTTTCTCAGAAGTAAACAAAGTAATGAACATAGAACTAGGTGAGGTAACACTTTTCGTAAAAGTGATAAAGCCACAAAATCAATAGCACAAATGCTTTAAAAGAGAACATCCATTATCCTCTGTTAAGATCCAAGGGAGAGGAAATGTTGAGCTCCATTGTACTTCAGATATGTTTCTCCACACTTTGGGAACATTTTACAATACAGAAGGCTGACCAACAAGCACTAAACTCTGAGCACTGATCTTTGCTCAGAAGGTAAGGATTAGAGCCACACCTCATGAAAAGCAAATCACTGAAGTCTGGTCCACTGTGGAATCTCATTTTCCTTATTTCTCTGTAAGATGACTGGGTTGGCCCCAAAAGCCAACCATATTCTGGTCTGCATCCAAAGCAGCATGGGCAGAAGGACAAGGGAAGTGATTCTGCCCCTCTAATCTGCTCTGGTGAGACCCCACCTGTATTACTGCATCCAGCTCTGGGGTCCCCAACACAAGGACACAGAACTGTAGGAGCAAGTCCAGAGGATGTCATGATGAAGAGCAAGGCTCTAGAACATCTCTCCTGTGAAGACAGACTGAGAGAGTTGGGATTTTTTAGCCTGGAGAGGAGAAGGCTCTGGGCAGATCTTATTCACATTCCAATACCTGAAGGGAGCCTACAAAAAAGATGCAGAGGGACTTTTATCAAGGACATGTGATAATAGAATGAGGGAGAATGAGTTCAAGGTGAAGGAGGGTAAGTTTCAGTTAGACATTGGGAAGGAATTCTTTATTCACAGGGTGATGAGTGCCTCTGAGTCCAGAGAAGCTGTGGATGCCCCATCCCTGGAAATGTTCAAGGCCAGGCTGGATGGGGTGCTGAGTAACCTGGCCTGATGGAAGATGTCCCAGTCCATGGAAGAGGGGTTGGAACTGGATAATTTTTAAGGTGCCTTCCAGCACAAAACATTGTATGGTTCTATGAAAAAAAAAGGACAGATAAACTATCATGCAAATAGAAAAAGTCACTGACCTCTGGAGATACATAGCCTTTCTTCAGGATAACTTCTTTGGTTAAGGGAGTTATCCACTGGCCAGTTTGTCCAGCAAAGCACACAACTTTCCAAAAAATATATTCATATATTTCAGGACAAATAGTAAAAAAAAAAAACCAAAAAAACCCAAAAAAACCACCAAAACACATAATTGACAGGCATTATACACAAACTTGGATAAGCTATTTCACCCAAAATACATTCCCTAACAAATAATACCAAAAAATAGCCAACAAAACCAAACCAGTTTTAGAAGTTATTCCTGTTATTAACATTTTTCCAATTCACATTTTTTCCTACATTTTCTTCAGCACACTACCTATAAAATTTTATTTATTAAAGCCTTATCTTTTTACTGAAATACACAGATTTTTATAAAATGAGAAATGTGAAATCCATATTGATAAAATAAAAAATGGAAAGAAAAATGGGAAATGGGTCAATCTTGAACTCTATTAAATGGAACGAGCTCTAAAATTTCAGAACACTGGATGCATTTTGACAGGTAAATGTACTTAAACATATCAATAGTAAAATGTTCACTGTATAGACTGCTGAAAAGATTAGCAAACAAAAGAAACAATAACCTTTTTTTCCTCTTAATTTCTTTTTTTTTTAAGCTAAACTTACCTTTTTTTTGCATCCTGAGTTAGTAGTTTTGAATGCTTAGAGATGGGCAAGCTGTAGTCAGTTTGCATTTAAGTTGTAGAGTGCACTGTGAGTCTGATAATAAATTATTTAAATGAAAATTGCTTCCATTTACATGAGATCTTAGGAATCTGGTGAATATAAACCTACAACAGGAGCATTTAAAAGTCTCTATTTATTCACAGCAAAGGCTTTAAAAACATTGAATAAGAGTCAAAATGTTGATTCTCTGTCCTTCTATATCTATTCTATTAATGGCTTACTAAGCAGTGGTAGGTAGGTATTTTTTTTTAGAGCCCACTCAAACACATAAGAATAACTTCCTGAAGGCAATATACATTCCCTTTCAAACAGGGAATATTTCCCTTAAAAGATACTTTAATAATTTTCCTAGTAATTACCGAGCTTTTAGGAAAAAATATTCAAATAATCTTCACGGGTTCACACAGCCTTTTTAACAAGGACACCTGGATGCCTCTTTACTTTTAAATACTTTTATTTTACTAAGAGGAAATAGAGCCTCACAGAAACATAAGTGGCTTTTGGCTTCATTGGCTGCAGACTGCCAAGTGCACTTCTGTCAAATCCAAGCCAACATCTCAAAAGGCCAGGACAAAGCTGCAATGCAAGTATGAGGATGCACAGCAACACAGCCACTCTCCCCACATTCTACATTGTGTGCTCTGCTGGTAAACTTTAGGGATGAGGGGCTGCATCTTGTTCACCCATGCCACACCACCTTTCTCCTCCTGAAGGCAGTGGTTATCCTAAGCAGTGTCCTGCTCCTTAGAGGCAGAAGAGCTTTTGACACAAAGGTGACAGGCAGACATCACAGTAAATACATGAGTTACATATAAAGGAATTTACTTAGCCTGTTTCTTGTCTTCATAACATTTCTTTTTCAGTAATAACAGGAGGAGGACTGAGATCCTTGTCTACAGTGTTGCTTTCTGTTCTGCAGTGCTATTCAGAAATAATTTACAAAACAAATATTAGATGTCAAAGTCCTGGTATAGCTAGCTTTATATTATCCCTCCTTCATTCCTAAAATACAATAAAATAGAGCAAGCTTGTTATGAACTATCAGAACATGCATGGCTGCAGAACCTCTGCTCAGGTGCTTCTGTGCTCAGAGGCCCAGGGCAGTTGGAGATAGAACAGTCCCAGGTAATGAAAGCATAAACTTCCACCAGGAGAACAATTTTTGTCTTCTAGAGTACTGTTGTCATCAAAAGCACATGAAATTCAACTTCATTGCTGAATAAATGTGATTTCTAATCAGTTTTGCATGTATTGCACAAATTTACATGAGCTCTGGCAAATCTTAGGGCTTTCTGTTCACTTTATCATCACACATCTCATGACACATAATATTCTGCCTAAAACATACATTATGTGAACTAGTGCCCTATGGAGAAAGAGTCAGTCACAGGCTGCTTTAGATTAAAACTCAAACATTTGGGGTTTATATCTGTATGCATGTTTTTATTTTTGTTTTCAAGGCTACAAGGTGTTAATTCTACCCTAGTGATAACCAAGACCACTGAATGATTATTCATTATCTTTCAGAACTAGTCAAATAAAAAATTTCCATTATTATAATCAGTAATTATATCCCACATCAATCACCAAGCAAACTAAAATTTTCTGTACATAATAGTCCCCAAACAAAAAAAGAATGAAGTTCTGTTTCTGAAAATCTCAGATAAATTATCCATCTATATTTGTTTTATTAACCAACTCTTATTTGTCATGTCTACAAGCAGATGTTAAGTATTCCTCTAACTCCTTTCCTAAGCAAATTAATATCTGGTTACACACTTTTTTGTGTATGTATGCCACAGCAACATGATTTTAACCTCACTTTCTTACCTGTGGCCAGGTACCATTTCAGAGCAAATGATGTCCAGTCACAAGTCTTTATTGTCATCCAAATAAAGTTTCTCCAACCATGACCAAAGGATATTTTTTTGTTCTTTCCTTAGTTCTCTTCCAGCTTCATTCAGATTAAAAATACTATTGTATATATACCTTGAAAGGTAAAAAAGAATGCCAGAAAATGCCTGAGCTGTTTAATTAGTTTCTGTCTGATGAGTTATTCACTTTCTCTGCTCAAAGGTATTTAAATGTTTTCTTGTAAATGGGTATCTTACATGCTGAGCTTTAAAGAGAATATTCTAAAATCTATTTCCAAGTCTAAGACAATCAAGGCTGGGTCGAGTTAGCTCAGGATATTTCCAACTCCTAACCTTGGCAGCATCTCTTTGCCCTATTGGAGTGATAAAGGCAGAAAGACTACATCATTTCCCATAAATACACAGGTATTTTTATTCCTTCTAAAAGAATATGAAAGCTTCTTTTTTAAGTAATTGGGAGAAGAAACAAGTGTTTCTAATTCCAACACTTACCCTAAGCAGCTTCAGCAGCTCAGGGACTCAGAGAAACAGGAGGACAGGTGATGAGACATTTCCTGTTCTTGAAATGCAGCAGAGGGGACCCTCTGTTGGGCTGGTAATAGCAGGATTCCCCCAGTGCCTTACTCAGATTTCTTAAGTAGCATCATCATTTTAAGCATACATAATTTGGGGTTCCTGCTAAAAGAGAAAGTTTTGTCCTCTACCAATTCTTTTTCTAGGTTGATTTCAACCTGAACTGTGAGTACATGAACACTTGCTCTGGCATACGGGAGTAGGCGGCACAGGAACAAAACAAGAAGACAGAGATGGGAAGGGATGGACTTTTTGGAAACATATATAATTAGTGCCAGCTTCTGAAGCTGTGATGTTAAAGTTAGCACCCCAAGACAGTGGTGCTCTGGAATCATCTCTCTTAGAACTACTAGGTAGGATGTCAACAAACTCAATAACTGAGATTTGTTTAGCTATCACAAGAAAGAAATACTTCTGCTGATTTATGAAGGATGAGACACTTAAGTCCTGTTAGATAATTCCAAAATCTGATGGCCATGCAAAAAGTCTAAACTTGTTTTGCCTTAATCAAAAACTGGATATTATGATAGGACTGTCCTAATGATCTAAGTGGAATCACTTATGGAATCATATAATCATTAAGTTTGAAAAAACCTGTAAGATCTTTGAGCCCAAACAACACGGAAACTGCTGTGTTTTAGCGTCAATACAGTAACAGATTTCTGTCTTCTGATGCTTTATATGGGGGGTGTATTTCTATGTATTTTAGTCCACCAACTTGTTTTAGTGTCTTTCTTAAGGTCAGCATGAGCTTTCATGTGGTCATATTTCCCAAGTTCTATTTTTCAACAAAAATTAAAGTATTTAGCCAGATATCTGAATAACACAAAATGGTACAGCCCTGATATAAAATCAGCACATTTCTGACCTTTTATTCCAGAGACAGATGCACCTTATAAAAATATTCTTTAAATATCTTGTGACACTTAGGGATTTAACATAGAAAGAAATAGATTTTGCATCAAATTGAGGGGCCATAGAAGAGAAAAAAGCATGAATAATGCTTATAATCCCTTCATATCCTTAATCAGTCACAATTTTCAATTGATGTTTTTATTCTTGGATGTTTCTGTGATATCTGACACCACTGAATAACACTGAATTGCTCAGAACTTATGCCAAGCTGATACAAAATGTCATTTATTTGCTTACCTGACTATGTACATGAGGTTCCTTATGGCAATTTTTTTTTTCCCCCCATAGTATCCATGGAATTACCATTTTGTCAATTGTTATCCATTGTTTCTACACTTCCTTCTGTGTGAAACAGTCAAATTGCACAGTTTAGATTTCACTTACACAAATGCCCCATTTTGTGATCAAAGTTGAAGTCTATTTATTTTGCCTACATCTTTAACCTAAAGCTAGCTACTATTTAACTCTACAGGTCAGGTAAAACTTTCCTGTTTAAAGTTGTCTCACTATGACAAAGTTCAGATGATAATTAGGGAATAGGCTTTTATAAGGAGTGTCATATTTATAGTCCACTTTGCAATTTACCGTAGTATTTTCATAATGGTTGGCATGATTTAACTGGCAGCTCTTTGTGAACTCATATTTACCTAACTGAAATTGAGTATTTGATCCATTTCTTTAAAAATAAAGCATGATCAATGTCACAGAATATTTTCATAGATGTAATGCTACTCTTTGTCTAAAAATGTGTAACAATACCTTTCCAAATTCTTGCCTATTAAAATACCAAATTATTTCTTTATGCAGAAATAAATTTTAAACAAGAAAAATAACTATTTGCTAATTTGCTCTCTGATAATGTGAATCAAGAACCAAAGCAGTACTCACATAAAGAGAAGAAATTTGGGTCATACATAAATATACAGCAACAAGTACCTGAAAAATTTAACGTGTGTTCTTCCAAGTAAATAGTAGAAATAACCTGGCTATCCCTATCAGCTTGCTGGGATTTTTTTCCATTGGCAGTTTACATAATGAAAACAATGACATTAAATCTGAAATGTACACATCCTACAGAGCCACACCCTTTTTCTTGCTGCCATTTTGCAGAATCACAAAATCTGCTGGGTTGGAAGGGACCCACACTGATCATCGATTCGTACTCCCTGCCCTGCACAGCACCATTGCCAAGAGTCACACCATCTGTCTGAGAGCATTGTCCAGCACTTCCTGAGCTCTGTCAGGCTTGGTGCTGTGACCATCTCTCCAGGGAGCCTGTCCAGTGCCCAGCCACCCTGGGTGAAGAGCCTGAGCCTATTCCAAGCAACACATCAGAAACAGCGCAGCCATCGGGACTATGGCAGTGACTGTCTCTCTGCTCTCAGAACTGGTGAGGCCACACCTCAAATACTGTGCCAGTTTCTCTCCTAGAAAGACATTGAGATGCTGGAGCTTGTCCAGAAAAAGGCAACAAAGCTGAAGGGTCTCAAGTCTTATGAGGTACAGCTGAAAGAGCTGGAATAGTTTAGCCTGGAAAAAAAATAGGCTTGAGAGGCCTCATTGTTCTCTGCAACTCCCTGAAAGGAGGTTGTAGCAAGGTGGGGGTCAGCCTCTTCTCCTGGGTAACCAATGATAGGACAAGAGGAAATGGACACAAGTCGCTCCATAAGAGGTTAAGGTTTGATTTTAGGAAAAATTTCTTCACTGAAGAAATTGTCAGGCATTGGAATGAGCAGGCGAGGGATGTGGTTGAGTCAACATCCCTGGAGGCATTTAAAGGACATGTGGTTGTACCATTTAGAGACATGATTTAGTGGTGAACTTGGCAGGTTAACAGCTAGACTCCATGATACTAAAGGTTTTTTTCCAAACTAAATGATTCTATGATTTTAAGATTAATTTAAAATCAAATTCTTCACATATGCTATTTATTTATTCCTATTTCTTTCTAATGCCTTTGGTGACTGACTGAATTGGCAATAGCCTTGCTTTAAAGTGTAGATCTTATGTACTTCGTTTCAAAGTGCTAAATTATCACTGCTTGGTTTCTTTTCAGATTCCTGGGTACGTGCCATTTAAAAATGTAAACACCCAGCAGACATGATGTAAACATGCAAAGATTTTAGTCAACACACTGTTTGGGATTCCTCTCACATTAGCAAGGACAGCACAGACAACTACCAGCTCCAGGTGTTTAGATCTTTTAAAATCTGTAACACATATGCAGAAAAACTATGTCTCTTTTTAAATAAACATTTTCTGCTAGAGATTTCTTACCCAGACTTGCATAACACATTTATTTCCCTGGGTCATTTTCCATTTTACAGCAAATAGATTATAGAAAGAACATAGCAATCTGACAGCAGCTTTTCCCTCCATCAATAGCATTTCTATTTAAAGATGAGGATTCAAAATCAGTATTGAAGGTACATGCTCTCTTCTCTAAAGGGAGTCAGTGTACCTGTACCTAATTCATCACTTCCGTTAGTTCAGTAAGGCCAAGTTTAAAAATCAAGGAAAACCTGACACTAAGTCTTTCATTTAAATGTCCATTGTTCTGCAGGTGTGAGTCCATGTCTTCACCTGAAGCCAGCTCTATTCTCTGACCATATTACTTGTCTACAGGAATGCTGTTGGCACCAGCACTGTTGGATTAACTGGTATCCAAAGAGAGGGTTGTCCCCGCTGTACCTTGAGAATACAAGGATCTTCCATTACATTCCACTTTCTTATTCTCCCACTTTGTCCTTGCGTTCTCTGACGGAAAAAAAAAAAAAAAAAAAGAACTCAATTAGACTGGTTAACAGGTATGGCCACATAGATAACAGTATGACACCAAATTAGTCAAGCATGAGCTGATGTCAAATTCAGAAAATGAAGGAAACTTTTACGAGAAAGTAAATTTTCATCCAATGAAATTAAAGAAAGAGTATATGAATCCCAAAAAGCTACCATCACACCTGGCTAATGCTATTATGCAGTTTTCTGCTGCTTCTCAGTGTGAGAATACAGAAACTTGCTACAGTTACTAACTCGTGAAACAGAGACTTACCATAAAATACATAAAAAGTGCAATAACCATCATAAAATATGCTGGAGTGCAACTTAATTTCCCTGATAAAACTTCATATTCTTCTTCCTGACATTCTTGATTGATTGATTTAAACAATGCAGCCTTCACACTATATTAAGAGTTAAGCTTGAATGAATAGCCTGGCAGAGCCATGGTCCATGGCCTTCAGTACGTGCAACAGGCCTTCACGGTTGATTTCTGCTGAACACAGCCCAGAGTAAATAGCTCTTGTAGATTGCTTGTTCCTCTGATCATAATTATAGGTACACTGTCTTGCAAGGATTAACTACTGTGTAACTTGCAGATTCTCTGCTTTCATAACATAGCTAGCTTGGAAGCAAATGCAAATATGAAAGTGACATTGTGATCACAGGGGCATTGAGGAGCTATGTGATTCTAGGTCCAAAAGTTGGCAGTGTTTTCACAAAAAATACTGTCCTTGAGGCATATATGTCCAATGAGTATATATGACATCTGTATCTTTAAGATAAGGTTAATCTAATTGTAAGGTTGATGGTTTGGGCTAGGAGACCACCCCTGATACCAATAACCTACTTATTTCTTTAAAGTATTTGTAAAAGAAAATATCCCAATAGCAGCAAGTGGAACTTATACCTGATTTGTAAGAAAAAAATTAAAACAGAATTTTCAAGTCCTATTACACATTTTAATGAGCCTCTTACTGGATTCTTTCACTTTTTTCTCCATCTCCTTTTAAAGACAGAAATAGAATTCCCTTCGAAGTCTTAATTTTAAAGCTAGAAATAGAATTCAAATGGATTTTGCTTCATTTGCTCAACACCTAACAAACAGGTATCTAAACCCGGCTACAAAGACCCTAGATAAAACAGTCTGGTGCTTTTCCTTTAAAAGGCAAAGTTTTTAGAAACTGGGCTGGATATCAGAAATATCACTTTGTGTAAACTTAGCTGCCTAATTACAGCTGTAGACTAAAATAAAATGTTTTTGCTTCCTTTTAATTAACTTGGGTATTCATATGTATAAACCAGTTAATTTCTAATTCTATGGCACCTTTTTTTTTTTTTCACCAGAGGATCAGGAAACAACTGTTCCCCTTTATGACTCTAATTCTGTACTATATGGCAGTACTGACTTCAGTGGAATAACCCTTAATTCAGAGAATTCTCTGGAGAGAAAGAGTATTATTAGATCCCTTAAAATTATTAGAAGTTGGAGAGTAAAACAAGCCTTAAAGTAGCTGTGTTTCTATATTGAAATGCTTTAGTAGCAGTAGGTTGCAGGGAAGTCTGTTGTCATGTGCTGCCTATGTTTTAGGCATGAGTCTGCTAAAAATGCATATTTGCTGGGGATGTTGTTACTAGGGAAGTATAAGTTACTAAAATATATATATATATTTATAAAAAACAGGATAGTGTTTAATAAAAAGAATGAGGAAAAAATGGCATTAAGAAAATAATGTAAATACCTCCTATCTAAAACACAGTCTGCAAGATGTTTCATGAACACAAGCTGGAACAGTGCCTATTAGAATCTGACTGATGCATCAACCATTGGGAAGAGGGGGAGAGGAGGGACACTTGTCTCTGGAAATTTAAGAGTTCTGAAGAGACCTATAATAGACTAAGACCCCCTAAAAAAGTATCTCTTTCCTCTTCTTTTATAAAACTTCAAGCCCTATAATTTTCTTTTGTTTTACTGAATCACTCTCACAGTAATTTGCTTAATTGAAACAAAGGAAAAAATCTTCCTTAAAAACTGAATCCCTTCCTACCTTTCAGAAATTTCCTGCTATTGAAGAATATCCTAAGTATACACATCTGAATCCCAGCTATCCGAACAAATAGGAAACATAGCAACTATGCAGAGACATTACATAGCATAGAGAGCAAACTGAAGGTAAAATAAGTTGTCTAGCAGTTGTTAAAGATAGCAGATGTCAAGAAAGTCTTTTAATCACTAAACACAGAAGTGATTTACAATTTGTTATTTATCCAGAAATGTAATATTTTTAAAACTAAATAAGGTATAAAATACAATTATTTACATAATTGATTATATCTAATGCTAGACATTTTTAATACCATATATATTTTAGGCAAAAATAATTATTGTTTTCCCCCCTAATCTAACTTCCTTTTGGCTTGAACTAGATGTGCTGTTAGGTAGTGATTGTCACATATCACTATAATGCTCCCATCCATCCTGAGGTATTTTCACATAAGAAAAGCAGATGGCATTATAGCCAGGGCTCTGCTACCAGATTATCATATGCCATGATCTGTCTCGAGTGTGAACTATTTTGGAAGGATTTCAACGCTCTATAGTTGCTTAGATTCATAAATTGATAAAGTGTTCCAAGACCCACAGCTGTTCACATTCTTGTGGGTTAAAAATACATGCAATATTTTTGGCTTATCATGTATGTTCTACCTACTGATACCTACTGCCTTGCCTGAAATTCACCCATAAATGTGTGTGTGTTCAAGCAGCAGCAGATGTAATTCTACTTATAATAAACAGAATATTGATAATTCCTGTTTTTCTTTTCCTTTTCCTTTTTCACTTTCAGGAATTCTTTCTGGCAGTAAAATGTTCACTTAGAAGATTTTGTATGTTTTAGTCTCTCCTTATCAACAGGAGAGACTAAAACATACAAAACAGAATCCTGAGGTTATTCATGTCTAAAGCAAATGACACCAATGAGGCACCAATCTCAGAATCTTCTGGATGACAAAACATGGATCCCAAGTTAGTTTATGAGAACTGAGATGAATAAATTGTTCTCTTATAACTATTATTTTGAACATGACTATTCCAATCCAAACTATTCTGACATGCACACTTTGGCTAATGCTTATCCACACACCTGTCTCCTTTGAGCATTGGCTGGTGCACCTGCCTTCGCTACTTCTCATGGAAACTGAACTAGAACTAAGTTCATTTATGGTCCTTTTTTAGAATTCATCAAGAGCAGTACATAATTTTTTTTGACTCTTATATGAGGAAGGCCAAGTAAAACTATAGAAAGCAGACAGTTTTCAATTATTCCAGGTAATAAGATCTGCCTGACGCTTGTCATCTGCACGATGATTCTGCTACTTCCTAACAGATCACATTTCATATACTAACATTTAAACAGAATTAAATCAAACCCCTTGAGTCTTTACTTCTATAGCAGTTATTCAAATTACCCTGTTCACCTGACTATTGAAAAGGCAAACATGTCAGTATTTCCTGGGAAATCTGGTAACCAAGCAATGTAGTCATGAGCCTCCATCTGTGAGAAGGATCAGCAAAGTTCCTGTGCTATGCCAGCACAAAGGAGCAGTGGAAGAAATTAAGGTCTTATCCCTGAACTTAAAGAAAGAATTATAGAACTGGAAGTACTTTATGGCAGATTAACAAATATTACTAGAAGACATCAAACTCTCAGGAGAGAAAAGCAGTGCTGATGCAAAGGAGCTCTGAGAGTCGAGGGAAATGCTGCTTCTATCTAGATAGTAAAGAAAGAAGAAAAACAGTACAGGCAAATACTCTGGATTTATATTTAATGTTCCATCTGAGAAGGTTTCAGATCTCACAGACAAGTATCCTGTTAGTATACAGGTGTATGTGTCATGCCTTTTAAAATGTAAATCAATAATGTATCACTTATGGAACATCTCAAGCCTAGGGAATGCTATTCATACCATCGATGATTTCAGCTAAAGGTAGGAATGGAATCACATGCTTCAAGGAGCTCTATGAGGCCAGCACATAGATATTATAGAGAGAAAGAAGTGGCATAATTAAAACTTCATCTGGATATTCTAGATAATCAGAAATCAAGTCTCAGTATATCTGAAAATAGCAAACATACCATCATTGAATCATATGATAATATGATTGTGAGCAACCTCAGAAGGTACAATATGTCCTGCCGAGAACAGTGTCAGGGAAACTGAAAGGTGGTTTAGGGCTTTATGTAGCTCAGTCTTGAGAATGTCCAAGGAAGGGGAATGCATGGCTTTGGAAAATCATTGTGGCTATGTGAGCTTAGCAGAGAAAGGACTAGTGAAGCACTAAACAGGATTATACTTTTGTCCTAAACTGAAGATTTATTTTGTACCCCTTAGCCTCAAAGGATGTATAGCCCTAGACTGGGTTACTTGACAAGGTCTGAAAATTGATATTCACTGTCAGGTGAATCACAGCAGTCTTGAGTTTCCAGGTGCCAGTAAGATGAAATCTCTATTTGAGATTATCACAGATTCTCCCTCAGTACAGTCCTCTGATTTGGAATGTTCACTTCCCAAAACGTCAGTATTTCCTGGGGGAAAAAAAATCTTTTCCTAAGAAAAATTAAATATGTCTTTAGGAAACATTTTCTCTCAATATTCAATATGACTTTATCAATTTGGTTTTTTTTCACAATAAATTGGAATAAAATCAAGGCCTGTGTTTTCAGCAGTATAGTTCTGTGTCTGAATCTGCCCATGGATGTGTCGGGATGTGAAAGTCTGGAGGCAAGACTGGACAGGCAGTCATCTGAGTTGCACATTATTGTCCTAACCTGACAATAAAAACACAAAAACATGGTAGATTTAAAATACTAGATGTGCTTTCTTTTCAAGCTTTCATATGTTGAAACAGCATATGAGGACAATGAGTAAATGAATATTTATCTAGCTCAAACAGCATAAAAATTAATGTATGTCTATATGGATTTTTTTTCAAGAGTTGTGAAATCAGACTTCCAAAATCACCTGTGAGCAGCCTGAATATTGAGCTAAAGCACAGTTTCTGAGTGATTGCTTTGGGTGCTACAGCATGTGCAGAGGAAGTCCTCTTTCAAAAAGCGTATCTGGATAGTTTGGCTATTATATTGTGAAAATAAGTATAAAGTATAAAAATAGTTTCACTTATAATCATCAACCAAATTAGTATCTCTACTGTGATCTAACATGCACTTATCTTAAACAACTGCACAAAGGATGATAAAAAGAAAAATGCAAAATAAATGAATGTGTTAAGATGAGATAATCTTGCTATTTCTGAATATATATTTTAGCATAGCAGTGGTTTTATTACTCTTTACTGGCAGAAAAGTTGGCTTTCACCTGAAATTATTATTCATCCTGTCAAATAAATTGAAGGAAGACAACGGCTAGAAAAAGTAGACTGGAAATATATCTTATTTGTATTGCAACCTAATAGACATAATGGTAGAGATCGGAAATACTGGAGAGATTATTTAAATAAATTCTATCTTAGGCAGCAGAAGACTTTCACAAAACAACATATGTCATTTGATTATCTCTCTCTGTCATCACAGACCATGAGTAAAACTCTCACTTGTCAAATACCTGCCGTTCACATTGGCTTCAGCAGGGTTATTGAATACAGTACTTAACACTGATGAAAAATCTCCCCATTCATTTGCAGCTGTATTGACATAACTCTGGAGATGTTAGCTCCAGACAGGCACCTGGGTTTGTATACTTAGCTTATAATACATGTATTTTACCTGCACAGACAGCAGATCAGCTCAACTACTTTTGAGGAGGAAAATGCTGTTTCAGGATATGAGTATCTCTTCAAATGAATATAGACAAATGCCAATTTTTGTCATATAACTAGACATGACCTCATGCTATGGTATTATGAAAGAAGAGTGGAAATATTGAAAAAGAAATGTGCAAACTGGATATTTGCAGATTATTTTTGACAGCAATGTGAACAAAAGCACTGATAAGAACACTGTCAGGAAGAATTAGTCTATACAGTTCTGGACTCTACACAGTTACAGAGAAATATTATTACTGTGAGAATAATACTGAAAAATAAATGTGGAAAAATACAGTTGTAAGGAGAAAATATACACAGCAGGTGGAGAAAGCTTCGCCTACAGAACTGAGTGTTAGAATATGCTAATAATAAAATTGTTAATGACTAAGTGAGCACAGTGTAGAAACTGCAGTTACCTTATTTAGATGAAGTGACTGTGTAAAACATGTTAACAGAATGCAGAAAAAGCAAAGAAGGTATGAAACACCAAAAAATAACATAGAAACACAATGTACTACTACTGAGATATTTAGGAAAATTAAATTCACCTTCATCAAGACCATATGGAGCCATTGACACTAAAGCCTCATACTATTTTGGTAGGGTTTATTTCTTATGAGTGAAATAGGAATTTATTTGCTCTACTGTGTTCTGGGACATATATCCAAATTTCTCAAGCTTACTGCACTCTGACTGAGGTCTACAAGGTCTTTGAGGATATATAACAAACATCCTTAGGAACAGCAAAAACATTCTCAAGCTCAAATAAACATCTGAAATGGTATTTAAAGTTGATGGAAGATATTTTTTCTTCCTCCCTAAACTTTTTCAATTCATATTTAATTTTGGCTCTAAAGTTCAGTGCATGTTATAATTTCTGGCCAGTTTCAGGTCAGTTTCTGGTCCATTTGTACTTCCATCTCCCTGTTCCTTCTATCCCTCTGCTTTTGAGGCTGAAAAGCACAAACAACAGACTATAACTAGTAGATATAGTAGCAGTATTGACAGTAGTCAAGCAGTGAAGACAGAAATCTGAAACCAATAGGAAACATAACACAAAGGGCAAAAGGGAACAAAATTTATCCAAAATCATAACATATCAAATCAGCCCAAGGAAAAGGAACAAAACAAACCCCATATTTATCTATTAAAATAATTTTTTTTTAAATCTTAGATTATTTGTACCACCAGGATACCGGTATCCAAAAAGAACCACTTACATGCTTCAAAACTATATTTTATTGATTTTAATGTTTATCTGTGCTTAAAAAATATTTGTATATGATTTGTATATGTATATCTACTCTTTGAGAGCGTGTCAAATCTGATACTCTCCAAAGGAGATAAAAGGGCTCACTGACTCCTGGTCACTCTCAAGAAAAATGTCACCATGAACCAAGTTCAGAGCAGCTGCTGTCCTTTTTCTCCCCTACAGCTGCTCAGCATTGCCACACTGCTAGTTGCTGCAGGGCAGAGGAAACAAAAAGAGGAGTTCTGGCTATCTAATGCTTGCTAAACTAGCTATGGAAATATCATCCAAGCAGGAATTCAGCTCCTATACCCTGATCTGAGGAAAAAGGCTGAAGAGTAGAAATAAACTTCTTCATCTTGTGACCTCTCTGAAGTTAACCCCACCAGTATAGAGAGGTATCTACAAAACTGGTTCGAACAGTAATTTCATTTTGTGAAAGATTTTGATATGGCCCATTATTATTATTATTATTGTTTAGAAACAAAACCATTTGAAAAATATGAAAGGAAATTGTGGAAGCACTGAATGTGCTGGGGCTACTCACCCTGAAGGTCCTAGTTCAGGCTACCTTCCCCTGAGGACACATGCCAAAGAACCCTGCTGCAGCTGAACTAGGAGGAGCTTCAGGCAAAACCAGAAACCTTGTAACCTCAGGAAGGCCTTTTCTTTACTTTTCATTTGCATTAGGGTGATAAATCACTAGGGTGAGAAATTAGTGGAAATCACTAAAAATCTGCTCCAAATGCAAGGTGCACTCTTTCATTATTATTGATAAAAATACATTCAGAACATGCAGATGTAGAAGAAGGAATTCTAACCACAGTTTATTCAAGTGAGAAGCTAAGAAAAGGAATGAGCCTCACCTGACAGATGGCAGTCCTAACACTTGATATTAGAATGCACTGTGGAGAAAGCTACTGGAATTTGGTACAAAGATAATTAATTTTAGAAATGCATGGATCTAGTTCAATTAGTAATTTACAGACAATAACATAATTTTTCATGCTTTAGCAATGATTTTTTTTCTGTTTCCCAGCTCATTTGATAATTTCTAGGCATATACTTCTAAGGAGATTAAAACTTAAGATTTTTGATATAATAAGCATGATAGTTCTTACATGAATTTGCACTAACTATTACTATAAAACATCATACCTGGATTCATGTTATAATGGAAGACAGATTATGGAGAATGCATATATTTATCTTCAATTACATCTCCCTGTGGTACAGAATTCCTCACAATTATACGGAGCAGGGTACTGGATTTGTACGCCATTAAAATTCTTCTATATGTGGTAGGAGGAAACAAATAAATTAATAGAAGTATGTTTCATGTCTTGCCTAATTAGAATCAACATTCTTTCTGGACAGACAGCTGTCAGAATCATAGAGTCATAGCACTGTAATCCAGTTAGAAAATCTTGCAGAGGAAGAGCACATGCTGGGATCATTCCTGATGCTCTAAGCTGGCCAGAGAAGGTCAGCACAGAATAGCCTGAAGAGCCCATTCCAGGCCAAGAGCCCAGGGAAACACAGTGTGCATCTAAATGCTGGAAACCCCCAAGGCAAGAGCCCACACCAAAACTGTGGCTTAATACGAGGGAATGAAGCCCTGTGGTGAGACAGAGAGATGTTGAAAGAGTCTCTCAGAGGAAGAAGTGCAAGCCTCATTGCTTGAATAATTTAAATCCTAAATGAATAATACAAATGCAAATATACTAAAGGGAACTATCCACTGGCAGGGCATTGAGTAAATGGATATATTGATGGTTTTTGTAATTCTCTTTTCATACCTGTACCTGCTAAATCCAAAATGATCCTAAGTCATGGGGTTCTGAATCCCTAGGCATTCTAATATAGCACATAATAATAGCAATGTATACTGTAGAATAACTAACAGCTTTTTGTGAATCCTTACAGAAAAAGTAAAGTTGCTTGCTGTCTTACTGTTTTCCCATGTGATGTTACCTGTAATAGACTAGGAAATTTAGCACACAGAAGTTTTGCCTTATGGATTTTGCATTTATAATTCAAATTCTTGTAATCAAACTTTTGTCTCTCAGAGTGAATTACGTGTAAAATATACATTGAATGAAATCCAAAATATAACTTTTTTTATTACTGATTAAACTAGCTGTAAAATGAAATAGAAATTTTAATCACTTTTTAGGCTGTAATTTCATGCTGACAATTCTTTTGTCATCCTAAAAACCTGATAGTCTTTCTCCCATGTAGATATCTGAAGTACTGAATACTAATAAGACCCATATGCAGACACAATGATGACGTATGCCTTAAGGTCAAATATAATAATTGCCTCTGTGTAATCTCATTTACATTAGTGGTCTTGCCAGGAATAGGAGCCTTTTTTTAAGATGGAAAAAGTGAAACACAAAATAACCATAATCAGATCTAATTCAAGGTGAATTTTTTAATACCAATAATGAAGCATTCCCATTTTTCTATGTAGGTAGCTGTGTAGACCATGTGGCTTTAGGATTAAGAATGACCTGGTGTCTGAGACATCAGCACGGTGCAAGCAAAGACAAAGTATTGCTTGAAGGAACCAGCTCTGGCAGCAGCAATTGCCACCACACTCACCCAGTGCCTTTCTCAGTAGCATCAGCAGAGATTTGCTATTTGGATGTTCATGATGTTCAAGTAGTTGATTTCTATCTTCTCCAACAGAAGTAATTTGGCAGTCTGTTGTCCCCAGCAACTGCATACTTTGCCTGAGCCTGAAGTGCAGATAGTCATAATCTAAATGATGATCATTATTATTGTGAAGGACTAAAACAAAATCTAGAGCTCTAACTTGGGAGTTCTGGAAAGACATAAAAGAGTAAAGAGATGATAAAGCAAGACTGATAGAAACAAAAGGTGATGATGAGAGGCATCAACCTGTCAGGGAATCACAAAGGCCATCTTAGCCTAAAATGGGATTCAAAATAAGGTTTCAGGATTGCTCTTGACAGCTCTGAAGACAATTCCAGCCTTATTAAAAATTGTAAGCATATATAACATAAGTGGATGAAAAAATTTTAGGGGCATGCAGAATATATGTGGTAAAAGCAACACAAATATCCTATGCTAGGGAACAATGACAGGGCAGAGGAAGGAAGGAAGGAAGGAAGGAAGGAAGAGAAAGAACTATCAAGAATTAACCATATTTTGCTCCAGTACAAAAAGCGTATATTCAAATAGGAATGCACTTAAACTTCTGTGTACAGGAGGGCAAACATAAGATTTTGAAAAGACAAATGTGATAAGAATGCTGGATTAAATCTGAGTCCTTTTTTTTTTTTTCCCCACCAAAATATGATGGGAAATATGATTAGAACCATTTCCCCAGAGCCATCTTTTCTTGACAATACCAGGTTTAATTGCTTACTGCCAAGGTGTCCAAACACATCAGTAATACATCTTTAATCATATAGCCCTCTAAATTCTCTTAAGGAACTTGAGAAGGAAGTAGTTAAAATGCCAGTGAAAACCTTGTAACCACTATTTCAAAATCAGCTGCTCTCCTTGAGGCCAGGAAATGCCAAATATAGTTCTGCTGAGGAGCAGCCGCGCTCACGAGAGCTGTCCCCGGGCTGTGGCAGGGTGGCGCCGCAAGGACCGATGCCACAAGGGGGCACAGGACACGGGATCGGCCTCGCCGGGTGGCTTTGAGCTCCGGAGACTCCCTCCCTCGGCATTTCGGTCTCTTGCGAAGTTAGCAACTGTACAGCTTTATAGATAAAACATATATCTCTATGGCATTCTTCATTTCTTTAATCACACTAGAGAAGCATATTTATAATGAATTCAAACTTTCTCACTTGCATGCATATTTTCCCAATCAAATGCAAATTCTTCCACATTACTTTCTCTGTGCTTGTTGTTAGCTGTCCAATTTTAATATATTTTCCTCTCGCACTTCCCTATTGGCTTGCTACAGAAAATTATCAAGCAATAAGCACAACGAGCATTAAGCACTCCAGGAGCAATAGATCATCTACAATACTGCAGGAGTGTAAATCACCACAATGAGAGATTTTCTGATGTCACCTATTGCTCCTGTAGTTATTACAACCCATCATTCTTGTGAATT
Source organism: Urocynchramus pylzowi (assembly GCA_013397555.1). NCBI lineage: Eukaryota > Metazoa > Chordata > Aves > Passeriformes > Fringillidae > Urocynchramus > Urocynchramus pylzowi. The sequence goes on along the minus strand of VZRH01000999.1, from coordinate 539,285 downwards.
CATTCCCTGCTAAAAACCACATCTCAGATCTTGTCTTTCAGCAGCAGTTATCTTGCTTTCACTGGGGTTATCTTGATCAGTTCTAAACCAACCAACCAACCAAGGTGGATAAAAAGGGGGAAAAAAAAAGAGGACTATAATATACATTCACATAATCAACATCAAAGTTCAAGCTACCATCGGGAGACAGAACAAAAAAGGTTTTCCAGAGTCATGGAGTTCTGGTGCCTTCAGTATTCAGGCAAGCATAGTGTGACTCTCAAATTTGACATGAAGATGGGGCTTCCGTGAAATTTGAATTCTCAAATGTACTTTTATATTTTAATTTTTTTCCTTGTTTTCTTTCCAGACAGTCATCTAAAGCACTGGACTCTGGACTCTACTGGCCTGTAGTTGATCTAGTTTGCTACTAATTGTTCAATACTAGAAGCAAATGCTGATTGCTCAGTAAAGGTCACCGTTTTATTGTGATTATTTTCTATTGCTGTTATAGATATATCAAAGTAACATTTTTAATGTAAAAATGAGAATGATGTCACTGCTGGCCATTATGACTTTACTAGATGTTAGGTATTATAGAAAGTGTTAAAATAAATAATTCCTCTTCACTCTTTCTACTACTGTGTTTGGGAACTTGAATACATTTTCAGAGAAAAATATGTTTTTTATTAAGACAAAGAACAATAAGAGAAAAATTCAACTTGAAGGCTCATCCACTGTCCAAAAGAAAAGTATTCAAAAATATTTTATGATTTTTTTTCTCTAGTGTTTATCAGAGTAAAAAAAATGAGTTCTCCAAATACTATTACAAAAAAAAAATTGATGTTTTTCTTTTGATTCATACCACTGAATATAGAGATTTTAACATTTGTTTCTGCAAATAAGCAACGCTCACTTCCTAAGATTAATTACATATCTGATTGTATATCCCTTAATGTAGCTGAGGCTTTGTATTTAGTACACAGTCAATTAGTATGAAGCCATCTTAATACAGTTTATGCGTATATAAATTTTATTTTCAGACACCATTCACAGATGTGTAAATCCGAGATAATTCTGCTGAGATTAAATTTAATTAGTCCAGAAATGCACCCTCATACTCGGCAGACTGTGCCCCACCTCTGGTAAATATAGAGGATGACACACGGTAACGGTGACACAAAGGGCCACACCTCTGAAAAGCTCACGGGAATAAGGGAACACCTGTTTGTGCTGTGGAAGAACAGGTGGGAAGCGGTGGTTTGCCGGCTCAATATCCTGTGCTTGCGATTACAAAGAACGGTGCTCAGGTGCCTCTCTTTTTTTGCCCTATGAGTTTATTAAGAAGCCGCCGGTGCTTTGCACTACCCTAGAGATGCCTTTCCAGCACCGCATGGCTGCCCCCATCTCCCTCCCCGTGTCACCTCGCCGAGCCGTGCTGAACGCACACCGTTTTGCCTGCTGGGTAGTGCAGGAAGCCTTAATTACAGCCTGAAAATAATACCCGCTTCCCCCGGGAGCCTCCCTAGCTGTTCCTGTGGGATGGGAGAAGCTGAGAGGAGCCAGCTGGGGGGAGGCTGGCGCTCCCCGGGCCCGAGCTCGGGCGGCGGCGGCTCCGTGCGCGCCGGCGAAGCGGCCCCAGCACCACGGCCAGCTCCGA
>VZRH01000999.1:501264-537194 GCA_013397555.1 Urocynchramus pylzowi | reverse complement strand
TGAAGCCGCTGTTTGTCGCCGAGTTTTGAAGAGATTTATTGGCTGGCTCTTGCTAAACCACGCTTGAGTAATCCGAGCTGCTGCGCGCCGTGGTGAAGCCCGGAGGGGGGGAACGTCACTCCCTCTGGCAGCGGAGAAACATTAGTCTTCCAGCCCTCAAACCACCACTACAGCGTCGGAAACTGCCGGGTCACAGCCATTTGCTTTGGAAAATTGGCGATGTTTGGTGCTAGAGATCGATTACCCTTGTAATCTTTCCCCACCCGCCACCTCCTCCTGCTTACCCCACCCCTACCCGCCCCAGACAATAGCGTCCGAGCTCCTCCAGGAAAAAAATAGAAAAGAAAGCAAGGAGAGAAAGAAAGAAAGAAAGAAAAAGAAAGAAACTGGGGGATGAATCTGACTCCGATAGGAAAAGCGTGTCTCTAGAAGTGGTGCTAATGGGAAGAGATTTCCGAGCTCCAGAGGACGATGATTTGTCACAAAGGGTAGCTGGCTCGGTGCTTTGGGCTGGAGCCGTGTAGGAGATCCTTGGAGAAGTCATTGTGCACAGAAAACCGAAGACCTGTACAAACATGCCTGTTCGCAGAGGTCATGTGGCACCACAAAATACATTTTTGGGTACAATCATACGAAAATTTGAAGGGCAAAGTAAGTTCTCGCTTTCTATCTATTTTGCTGTAGTAGTTTTATTCTGCTTGTGACTAAATGGACAGCAGCTCCAGACTATTTTTAAGTTTGTAGCTTGCAAAGAAAACCCCGGAGGTAAGGAGGGGATCCCTGGCAGAAGTAGCAATGTTTTTGATCTAGAATACAGATTACCAACTCGAATTATTGGCTAGTGGGCTTGTTTGGGTTTGGGGGGGTTTTTTGGGAGGGGGGTTGGGGCTATTTTCCCACCCCAAGGAATAGTTTTTATCGTTGACTATATCCATACTTACAGCTATAGAAGTTATATATCTTACCTTCTTCTGAACCAGTGAGATGGCTCTAAAAGCAGAATGTGGAATCTTGCTGTCTTTGCAGTGTCTAAAAAATAGGCTAGATTTATTATTACGATTGTTAATGCTGTTAATAATAATTGCCTTTTCAAAATAAAGCAGAACTTCAGACTTTGATTTAGAGGAAACAAAATATGCAGAAGACTTATTAAAGAGAAAATACTCTCTTACCTTGTTGTCATGACTGCATTTAGATATAGCTGTCAAATTTCTCTCTTTTGTTTATGTAAGTCTAAAATATCTATCAAACCAGTGCAAATGCATCCTCAGAGAGAGTCTGTGAGATCTTTTCCAATGCAGCAGTTTACTACCTGTCGAGGTGGCTGAAGCTGAAGTGGTTTTTCCTGGCCAGAATTCTGGTTTCCTATTAGCTGTAAGATGGATCACTTGATGCTTAAAATGAATTTAATTTAGAAACAGTAGTTTGATATATGTACATTGATTTAAATATTTAGCATAATTTTAGTATCAGTCTGGTGTGAACCCTTACGGTAATTCCAGTTCATATACTTCCATGTACTTAAACCCATATTAGCATGTGTAATATTTATATTTTTTGAGGACAAAAAAATAAAGACAGTGTTACTCCTATTTATCTATATGCTAAGTTGGTGTTGCTACTCCAAGTTTTTATGTAGTGAAGTGTAGATTTTTTGACAGTAATAATGTACTAGCTGCTAAATAGGCAAGTGATAGTTAAAGTTCAACATGATTGAAAGATAGCAGAAAAAGTAAAAATGAAATCTCCAAATATGTTGCTGTGTACAAAGATGAACATATTTAAAATTTTGAAGACTTGCACTGTTCACTTGGTGTCATGTAAGAAATCTTTTATAAAGCAAGCAATCGCCTTGTGAATTTGAGTAGCTGAAAATTAATGTTATAAACAGAAAGTGTATCACAGTCACACATTTATAATTGCAATGGGAATAGTGTGTTAAAAAGGTAAACAGAAACAAACTAATAACTAAAGTTGAAAACTTTTGAACATGTCTTTGAGATGAGAGTTTGGGAAAGGAGGATGGATGGAAGCACAGAACTTCAGAGAAATTTGCAAAATGTTTCCAACATAAAAGTTGTTTCATGGACTCCCTTTTTTGTTTTTAGGAACTTTTTTTTTTCTTCTGTTACTTTCTAGATAGATTTATTAAAAATATGAATTAATATTAGAAATATTAAAATACTGAGTATAAATTTACTGTGGTTCACCTAAATGAAAGCCCCTACAGGGTGGATTGAGGGGGACCTTACATCAGGAAGCCCTTCACGTCAGTAGAACCCCCTTCCCAAGGCTCTACTTTTCCCTAAAAGAAGCTACTAACTTTTCGAGGACTTTCCTGGAGTTGTGACTGATGGGACGGCACTCATCGCTTGGGCTTCAGTGAAGCCTGGAATAGATAAAATTTTGAAGTCAAAAGAAGATTTACAGAGGCTTGCATAGTGTGGTTTTATTTCCTTAAAAAGAGTTATATTCATCTTTAATGTATTCTAAATTAATTGAAGTTTCTTTAAAAGTTATGGATCAAATTATCTTCATTAAATGACTGAAAATCTCTTTATTTCAGGCATTCTATGAAAAGAAGGGTTGTTCAGCATTCATCTCTGCAATCGACCCTATAAGAAATGTTGAAAGAGCACTAAAAAATGCATCACTTTCTTTTATTGCAGATAAAAAATTCATCATTGCTAATGCTAGAGTGCAGAATTGTGCTATCATCTACTGCAATGATGGGTTCTGTGAGATGACCGGGTTCTCCAGGCCAGATGTCATGCAGAAACCTTGCACCTGTGATTTTCTTCATGGGCCAGAGACCAAAAGACATCATATTGCCCAAATTGCTCAAGCCCTGCTGGGGTCAGAGGAGAGGAAAGTAGAAGTCACCTATTATCACAAAGATGGTAAAGTCTGGTTTTATTTTCAAAACTTTTTGCTTGTTTGGTTAGCAGTTGACTGGTAAAAGAAGTGTGTATGTTGTACTGGCCAGCCCCTTTGCTGGGGGCGTTGTAATTTCTCTGAAGTCCAGTGAAATACATTGGCGTGTATCAGTAAGGGAATCTGCCCTGAGAGTGGTGGGTGTATGGAGTATGTCACTGCACGCTCCCTCTACCAGCTGAATGAAGCCAGCACAGTGTTTGCAACTCTGGAACAGAAGTTCTTCTCTCAGTTGGTTTAAAGATGTAAATCACTTAAAGTAATCAGCGTCGAGGAAATGTACCTTGATTTAAACGCAGTATTTTTCCACGAAGTCAAAAGTAGAAAAAAACAGTCCATTATAAAGAAAGCATTAGCTTATAAAGAAAGGGCTAAGTCTTTTTCAGAGCTGAGATATGATATTGTGAATATAGATATTGTGAAGTACCTGCAATTGAACTACTGATATTGTCCTAGTATTGCCAGAGCCAAAATTTGGGTTTGCCTAGACTATGAACTATTCCCTGTTATTCAGCAAAGAGTCAATACATGCAGAATGACTGAATCTGCTGATACTTTTTTTTCCTGTTAAGAGCAAAAAATGAATAAATGTATTTGCAGATTTAAAAATGCACACACATGAGAAGTAATTATGATACATAATAGTTATATGTAGAGTTTTGTTGTTGGTTGGGGTTTTTTTTAATTACCCAGAGTTATTTACAGAAACACCCATCTTTCAAATGAATTCAAGTAATTGATAATTGTGGTGTACCTTATTTTGTCTCTTGCTGTGTACACTCTTGGGAGAAGGAAAAGGAAATTCATATTCAAATGCTGAGCTTAAATTAGTTCTGGAGAAGTGCCAGTGTGTTATTTACATCAATTTTAGAATCGCATGCAATGTGCTCTCTCATTTTAAAGTCACAGAGTTAAATCCTGTTCTCAATAATTCTGTTGTTATCTTGGAGAGACTTAAGTAATATTATTTTTAGCTTAGGCTGGTATAATTCAGATAGGACTCAGGCCAACCATTCTACCCACGCTACCAATATTTAAGCATACTCTATGTAGCAGATTCTCAGTACAGCCCTTTTTTCTTAGATCTGGTTTGGTGGTCTGGAGCAGATTTCGGTTAAGATTTTTTGAAGCTGTGTCTTGGACGTAGATTTCTCAGGAGACCTGACACTGTGTGTCTTCTGCACACCTACCCTGTGTTTGTGTTAACTTGGCATGTGTTAAAAATAATATTGCAAAAGGAGAATGTTATTGCTAACTTTCACAGCCATCAGCCTGGAGCACTGTTTGGAGATGTGGTAGTTTAAAAGTCCTAAAGTCTCCCAAAACATTAGGAGGGAAGAAAAGGCCTTTAAAAGTACTGCTTACCTGTCAGTTACCAGAGGAAGATAGATAGATAGATAGATAGATAGATAGATAGATAGATAGATAGATCGATCCTTTTGTAAAATGCTGAATTCTGAAATCATGCAACACACCATAATCTGTTTGAAACATACCAAAGAAATACTGTCCATAAAAATTGACACATCTTTCATAAATAGTTTTGAACGCCGAGTTACAGATTATTCACTGTAAACAATCTTATGCATAAGGGTTTTCAGTAACTTCACTTCTGTGAGTAGTTCCTTTAATTGCCTCTATATTTTACTTGTCTAAATTTGAGCATGTGAACTGTATGATCTAAATTTAAACAGGTGAATCAGGCAAAAATTGTCAAAATATAAGATAGGTCTGACACTCAAATGCATGGCTATCTGTCAGCTTGATTGTCTGTATATACAGATTTTTTTGTTTTGTTCCACATAATGTTAAATTTCTTTTCAAAATGTGATAGAAAGCCTTAAGTCTATGTGGTGTCATGAAATTGAAACTACTTGTATGATGAATGTAATGAATGTTAGTAAACATATTCTGTAGTTATTCTAAATAACTCAGAAAGATTCACCTCATTTTTCATCTTCACTTTTTTAAATTTTCAAATTTGACTTTTTTAATATATAGCATACATACATATACCTATATATAACATAGTCTGTATATTGTAACAATACAGAATAGTGATACCTAACAAGGACTTCCTCCATGTTGTGAAACAAAGTAAATTTCAAGAGTTTTCTAAAAATGTGAGAGTTTAGTGCCTGGTTAGTGGCTTATTTTGTATTTGTGCTCTGAGTGAGTATGACACTTGAGGTCAATTTCAGCAATTTTCATTTTTCAGAGGTCAATTCTAGCACAGTCAGAAATGTAACTTCTTACATGGGAGTAGCCCAAGTTACTCCAATGAACCATCCACTGCTTAAAAGTTTAATTTGACATTTTATTTCGTGGCAAGCCATTGTATAATATTTAATGTACTATTAAGCACGCAGAGGAGGAGGGCACCTCAAGAAGGTGTGAATCGCCTGAGGTTCCACTGACCGGGGGCTCTGAAGACCATATTACACACTCCTGACTAAAAGCCCAGTGAATTGCAAATAAAACCTTATTCCACATCACACTATCATTTACTCTACATAAGCCACTGATTATATTAAAAATTATTCAAATATTTTGAAGTAAAGCAAATGTCAGTGGAATCACTTTTAAAGCTAATCTGTCATCAAAATTCCAGCAATGCAGATATCAGAAAGGGAATCACTCTATAAATAACGCTTTTTCTTTTTGATTCTAAATACCACCTCATATAATTTTAAAATGTCACAGCTTTGAAGCTCAGCTTAAAAGAAAATTCTTTCTATAGAAAATTGGTATTGCACACACACACACGGGAATTAGGATTCTGATGTTCTCTACTGGTCTGTAGTCTACTTTTCTAGATGAAAGTGCAGGATCTCTAGTTTTAAACATCGTGATGATGCAAGACTGAAAGCTGCTGCTTGTTCACTGCTTTAATTTTTTGGCCAAATTACTCACTCAAAGAAGACAGGACAGAAGGATGGGAAAAAAATTTGTTGCAAGTTGATATTAAAAAAATGGCAATTGTTTGATTCTACACTGCCTTAAACATGACAGACAAAAGATAGAGTGGTCAAAGGAGAAAAAAATTCTATGTATGACAGTTTTATAAACGAGTAACCTGGATGGAGCCTGTTTCCCTTTTCACTGGGCAGTGTGGAGAGGGTGCAGAGAAGCATCAGATGCTTGTGATGGCTTTGTGTAATTGTTTAGATGGCCCAGACTTGGGCACCCAGCATGGCCTGGGTACCCAGCAGGCCCTGTCCCAACCACACCAGTGCTGCCTTCACAGCAGTTTTTAACATTTGCAGCTAAAAGCCTTACTGGCTGCTCTCAGAGTACTTCTATCAGAATATAGCTTACTTTTGGTTTCAACTGCTCCTGACTCTTTGTCCTTTTAGAAGGGTATTAACACAATCTAAGCAAAGTTCTAGTCCTCTGTCCTCTTCAAGTAGTGCCACAGTAGGCAATTCCATAGCTACCAAAAGAGTTAATTACTGAGAAAAATGGTTAATGGGAACAGATGGTGCCAAAACTAAAGGTCCAAATTTACAGGTTCTCGTAGCACAAGTAGCTCCACACTTGTTGCTGGATGTACTCGTGGGATTAAACACACTTTAAATTTCTTTTTTAATATAAATATCCTTTTTAAAAAGAGCAGTAGATAAATAAAAGTCACAAGAAGTATTATTTTGAAGCGGATTTTTTTTCCAAGGATTGCCCATTAGGCACTAGCATCTGCTTAATTAAAAAATTATACTCTGATATCAGAGCAGCAATATCATAAATTCCTCACTATCTCACAATTTTTTTCACTAATCTTATATCTATATGATCTGAATTATACTTGAAGGCAAGATATTGTTTATACAGGATATCAGTTCTTATTTTAATAAAGTTATTTATGGTGAAAATATTTGACAGCTCTTCCTTTGAGGACTTCATTTTGCAGTTTAAGTCATTATTGCATAAATCATTCTTGACAGATGTAAAATATTGCTTGAGGTGGTAAAGCTGTAAAACTTTTTAGATAAAAAGTATAATTATTTTGGGATTGAGAATGGATATATATAATAATCAGAAAGTATTGTACCACACAGAATACATTTTTACTTCTTACTGTATGATTTGTGGGCAATAATGGGATATGTCTAAGCTTGCAGATGATATCTATTAAAGGAAGGTAGGATCATTTAAGCTCAGCTTAAATTTAAGTTTAGCCATCAGATATTCTAAGGTTGAGAAGAGCTAAGGTAGAGTATAGGTTTGAGCAAAGATAAGATCAAGCAATTTGCAGAGTGCATACAAACCTCACAAACTACTTGCCATTTACTAGTTTCAAAAAAATAATTTGCCACAACTGACTGCAAATTAAACATACTTGCATTTTCAAAGCACATTTCCAAACTAATGTCTTAAGGCCTTTTCAGCTCTTTGTTTGAGGATAGGAAAATAAAAATTGTGCAAACATGGTGACGAAATAAAGCGAAAATACTATTAAGAGTTCTTAAATAGAAAGACAATGACTTCATTTAGAAGCTCATCAACTTGACTTCAGTCAGCATAGGCATTTTACCACCTGTTTGTGTGACCCTACCAATCAATAAAAAATACACCTGAAAAGAAAGCTGCTTACATGTGTGTCAAGTCCCCTTAGATTTGTTCTAGCGTAAGGGTCAGCGACTGCAGTCTTGACCACAGTTTCAGTGCCTTAGCCAGAACTGTTGAGATAGGCCAAAGAATCCAATCTTTCTGATACCCTACTGGTGTAGGACTCCTTGACAGAAGAAATACTATCTGTATGCATTTTGATAAAGAAAGTGTTTCCCCCCCAAAAAAAACTGTCAAAAAACCCTTTCTTAATGCAGGGCTTTTTTCCAGGCATTCTTAAAATACCCCTTGGATGAAATCCAGACTGTTACTGAAGGTGTTGGACTATCAGAAACGAATGAGGCTATCCATTCTTGTGTCTGCAGTGCTGTGTTTCTACCTTAGGCTTTAATGCTTGTCAAGAAAAAAGTATTCTTTGCCCATTCAGTATTGCTGATTTTACAGCAAGGAGAAGCATCAGCAGTGAGACAATACCTCAGTGATTCAAGTATCTCATTTGCCCATCCCCATTCAGATACTGCTCCTGTGTCTGCTCAGAACTGTGGGTCCCTTCATATTCACATTTCATGTAGGATACCTAATGATTATGATACAGCACCTCTTAGATATCCTAAGAAAGCTTATTAATAGGTCAATTTCAATCTTATTTTTCAACTCCTTGACTTTCCAATATATTCCCTTTTCTTTCCACATAAAGATTAATTGATTTTAAAAAAGGAGGGAACTTTTATAGAAAAAGATAGTATCTGAATAAAATAGAACAACATTTAAATTGACTTCTAAATTATTCTCTTTCTCAGAGTTTAGGGTCAGAAAGGTATGAATAGAAATTTATAATTTTAATAAGTAATGAAGAATAAAATTGCTGTTATTGTAGGTACTGCATCTTTAACAGGGAAAAAAAATCTTAATTTGGAAAAATCCATTCTGACAGTTTTGAGTTCCTCTATGGCACAAATAAAAAACCTGCAGGCTAGTGGTTCAGGAGGCTTTCATTTCAGTACAGTGTTAAGATGGAACTCTTCTTACACTGGACTTCCATAGGATAGTTTAATGTCAGGATTCAGAATGTCACAAGGCCAATTTACACCAATCAAGGGGCCCAAATTTCCCTAATCTAAGCTAAAAAGAAAAAATGATTGCTGACTTTCAGAAAGTATGCTGTAGCAGTAAGAAAGGTGACACATTACAAAGTGAAATGGTAATATAAGGTTACAATGTGATACACATCCTCAAAAGAGCTTAATTTTTAAATTAGGCATTGCTGACAAAATTTTTTATCTGCTTTGAATATGCTCATTTCAGTTGTAGTGAAAGCTATTTTGGTTTTGGGTTATGAGACAAAAAGAACAGATGCTGTCAGTCTATTTTTGGTGTCGTTTCACATGATTTATTGTGTCCTCTTTCCATCTTTATCGTGCATCCTTTCTAATGTTACATTATGATAAGAGAGTTATTGTACACTCCTAATTCGTGTTATTGATTGGTTCTTTCCCTTCTCCACCGAATTGGCCCATATATCAAAAAGGGATTCTGAGAGCAAATCAGACATCATACCTTGCAATAAACACAGGGGAAGAGCCACTGCTTTTCTAATAGCAGCCTTTTGCATATTTGATATGAAACAAACTTCAAAACATAGCAGTTCGAGTAACACTAGTGTTGACATGAGTGCTGTTCCCTCTGGTTCCAAGCAATGGGAAGAGGACAGTGGTGTGGGTTAGAGTTTATGTTAATGCTTTCAAGTCCAGTTTTAAAGTTTTTCCTACATGCTTGACTTAGTGTAGGAAGACTCAGTCTGTGTGCTAGGCAGACCATGCTCTTCCCAGCTAAGTATGGAAAAAGCTTAATCAGGCAGTATAGGATTCAGAGTAGCAAGACAAAGCTGACTATGGAAATTGCTAATTGACTCTGGAAACTGCATATCTCAAAAGCAATCAGAACTGTAGCTGTGAACCTCAATCCAGGTAGAGCGGATAAATGACAATGACAGTGGGGTATTGTGGCTCTATAGTTACTCGCTCATTTCACATTGTCTGCAACTCTGAAAGTTCACATCTCTGAGATGGGAACTATTTGCCTTATGATTTTGTACAGCTTGAATTTTTTAATCTAGTATACTGGGGTTTTTAAAAAGGCAATAACATGCTTATTTGAATAATTTCTTGGAAATTAACTAGAATTTCATTTTGAAAGCAGAATTATAGCCATAACTAGTCACAAAATGCTTTTTGACCTCCAGAATTTCCACTGATATGCAATTTTAAGCTTCCTCACCAACTTTCTCAATATAACCTTTTCATTTCTCATTTTGTTAATTCTTTAATACTGAAATCATAGTGAAATCTCATCAGGAAAGATCACCACAAAGAAAAAGTGAGAGTAAACCCTGTGAAGGAAAGGTCTTGTCTTTTTTTGTTTCATTAACTGGATTCCAATTATAGATCTAATTATACCTAGTTTTGATACTGCCTTCAATTAGAGCATTGAAGTGTTATCCACACAAAGAACATATTCTGGCTTATTTGTTGACAAAGAGCCATCATATCATAAAAACCTAAAGATGGTATTTAAGTGTCCACATTATTAACTATTTCATTACTGATAGTGAGTGGAAATGACCAGAAGAAAGTTTAGGCCAGAAATCACAGCTGCATTCAATACTTGACTACACGGTGAAATTTCTTGCTTTCCTGTCCTTGTTCCTCCATAATAACACATTACCTCGTTTAAACCTCTGATTTGCCAAATTAGACTGCAGTGGAAACCAGAAGCTCTTGCCTAAACAGTCAGTTCAGAGAAACATAACAAGAATTTTCTTTAAATACTTGGAAATTATGATTTATCACAATATCTGAATACTGATCCTTGACAGTACCAGCTTGTGAAATCCTGGCCTTTTTTTGTGCAAATGCAGAGGACTATTTGGCAACTGGTTGTTTCTGTGACCAGAAACACTTCTAAAGGCCTGAGAGCAAGACATAAATGCCTGCTGACGCAGGAATTAGCTTGCACACCAACAGCTTTTATAGAATTAGATTGCTAAGTTTAATTTTTGTAACACTGAGAAATCCTGATCTTTAGGCATTGGAGCACTGCTCATACAGTATACCTTTGCTAACTAGTATTAACTGAATCTCTATTGCTGCATAAAAAGACAACAAATTTTGAAAGAAACACGCAAAACACAGACAAAACTTTCCTCCATTTTTCTCCACAGGTTAGACAGACAGAGACAACTTCAGAACAAGGACATATTAGGGGATTTTGTCTTTGTCTTATACCTAGGTTACTTGAAAAGCTGTTAATCATCATGTAAATGTGTTTCATCACTAACATGCATGTGCTAAAGCACTTACTCCCAGCTGTTGTCAGACTTCGGAGTCTGTACCCTTTTGAGATTATTTCTTAGAGCATTCTTTGCTGATTTTCATTCAAATCAATGCAAGTGGATCTCTGAAAATAGCTTGCAAATTTCCTCATTTCAAAACTCATTTATGTCAATCTGCTTTACTCCTTCCTCTCTGGAAAAAATTGCCAGATAATCTCATTAGTATTTTGCATGTTTATGGCATTTTTTTAATACTTTCAAAAGAGCATGAAACTCAGTAGTCCATAAATCCTATTGTCATGGCAGTTAAGGTAAAATACTGTTGCAATTCTGTCTACTTGCTAAAAAACTGTAAAGAAAGAAAGAAAAGACCTAAAGTCCATGCCATTTTAAATAATGACAATAAAAGAAAAGAAAATATGTTCCATTTTTTTCCGTTTTATGTGCCCAGTGTTATTTTTGCTTGATAAAATATATCAGGAATCAATTTAACACCAAAGTTTATCCAACTGAAAGAACAACTCTTCCCAGAAGGACTGTTTCTGGGGTCATGGACAATATAACCATATTATGGGAGAGAGTAGTAACAGCCTTGAAGTACAAAACCAGGTATCTATAAATCAACATCTGAGCCTTCTCTGTGGATTAATGGAGCAGCTCAGTAACTGGTGTGAAAGCCTATGTATAATGTCAGTCCTGAGCCAGTCCATGCTGGGTCGCTGTTCAGAGCATCCTTTGCAGAACATCCTTAGCCTTTCTATAAGTTACACTGATTGTTTATAGCAACAAAAATGTGGGCACCTAATGCACAGAAGAATATTTAGTGTTTTACCCACAGAGTTTTAAAGAAAAGTTTGTACTTTTTGAGATAAAGAAGAGTTTGAGTACTGTTTGTGGGTGACTAAAAAACTGTAATAAAACCTTGTTCCTCTTTATCCTAAAACTTGCAAATCCCTTCTTGTGTCAGGATTAGAAATAGAATCTAAAGACCTGCTACAAAATGCCTAAAAAGTTAATTAAAAACTTCTCACTTCTGCTGCAGCTACAAGCAGAATTAGTCTCTGATTTGTGTGATGTTTGTAGATGGGGAGCTGGGTGTGGGTGGCTTCCCCCTCCTGTGCTCAGGGTTATTTAAAGAGCGGAAAAGAGGAAGGAAGGCATGGTTCACAGACCACTCTTCTTCCTCGTTGATGGGTAGGCAAGGCTACCACGCAGATCTATTTACATTCATTTTTGATTGTCTTTTGACCTCATTTGTAAAAAAAGCAGATCCTGCAGTAGCAGAATTACCAGTACCATCATTGTCTCTGCAGAACTCGACATATGCAAAACGTAATTATTAGCCAGACAAATACATTGTGTGTGGCTGCTTGAATTTCAAACATAATCTCTTTAACATTTAAATGTGCAAGAGCACTTGTCCCTGCTTCATCAGAATTGATTGAATTGTTTCCCTTTTAAATGAAATTATATTCTTAATCCCTTTTCACATTGGGATAATTTTTCTGTAAATAAAAAAAAAAGGACCTTATTTCTACTTTCTGAGGAATATCTGAAGAAACGTTCCTACTTTTTTTTGAAATAGTGGAGAAGCAAGTCTACACATTTAATCTCGATTATTACCTGGAAAGTAGATTATCTAAATGTTGGGGGTGGGGGGGCTGTTGCCCCGTAGATCCCACAGGCAATAAAATATTAGATATAACTAAATTATCATAGCTCTGAAGAGCATGCTGAGGTTGAGTTACTGCAAGAGAAATTACTGACCAGAAGTTTTACATGTAAAATCAAATTAAGGAGTTGATTTCCAATTATGTGTATACATTATAAAAGTGCATTTCTCCTTCTCAAAAGGTTTAAGAACCACTTTGAGGAGCTGCCAAAATTACTTCCTACCCCATCATAGAATGCAAACTGATATTCTATAGTTCACAACACTTTTGCTAATAAAGCACTTTTCTTATTAAATATATTCAATCACAGGAAGTTTGAACTCAACAGCAAATGAGAGGGGTTCCTAATGAGCTGATTGACTAATGCAGTGAGTCTTTTACCTCAAAAGATGTATTATTCTGGAAAAGCTCACAGTTCCAAAACATCCTTCTCTACTGCATTTTTGCACTATCCTCTTCTCTTTTCCAATGCAGTACACCAAAGTTGCATTGTATCATTTCCTAGTGTACATATATACATAAACACCACAAAAAATCCCCAACATGATCGAGTCTAAAAAATGGATAACAGAGTGCAAATATAAAATTATATTACAGGGGATAGTTCTGTAAAACTACCTTTAATAGGAATTGTACTTAATAGGGATTATTGTGATATGAGCATCTCAGACCTCAGGTCAGGTCCAAGATGACACCCTAGGTAATGCAGTTGTGTACGTGTCTCTCTCCTGTCATAGTAAACAATGATTTCGAGAGAAACGACTTCTTGTCTTACAGGGGTCACACATGACCCTGGAGTGCCAGAATGGGGTTAGAGACAGCTGGGGCAAAAGTGTCCAAACTGAATAGCAAAAGTGTCCAAATTTTTTCCTTCTCTTGACATAGGGTTAAAAAGAACACAAAAAGAACGCAAAGGTGGAATCAACTCCTGTGTCAACTTCAGCCCTCAGCCTTTCCAAATTTGACATAGAAAATAAAACTGCCAAATAAATGACAAAGAAAAAATACAGGTGGCGTGGTTAAGAAAGTTCAGTGGCTGCTAAACTCACACTTTTTTCAAACAGAAAAAAAATATCATTTGCTAGTCTCACATTGAACTTTGTTGTGATATTTGTAGCACTTATTCAGGTGCTACCACTAATTAGTTATACAGAGCCTGTTCATCAATATTTCAAAGAAAAGCAAAACTTAACTGAGTATTATTTGTGTTTAACTGGTGCTGTATGTATTATGCAACAAGTGGTGCTTTATTTCCTCCTCAAAACAAAAAAACTTCCACTTTTCAAACTTCTAAAGAACTGAAATTTCATCAGACTCTAACTTCATTCAGCTTTTTAGGTGTCCATAACGGATTCTGGTCTTCACAATCCTGAATACTTGTGAGATCTACATAAAGTTTCCAATGGAAAAATAATTACATTTCTGCAGGATATAATATATCTAGTAAGATTCAACTAACATGTCTCTATAATTTATTATTAACCAGGAATATCCTCATAATGTAGTTTAGATTGTAACTTATTCCTCTCTTGGACTTCACCCTTTGTTTGTAGCTTGTTTTATTAGAAACTGGCACAATCTATATAACAAGTAATGCTTTGTTTCACATGGGAATCATTAAATAGCAATCACTCAGATGTATTTGCTTTCAGAAAGCATTCTGTTAGCATGGCACATACTCTAATATATAGCATTTTACCATTCCAGTATAGCGAAGAATCCTTTTCTTAGATTGGTCTTTTATAACCATCGTATTTTCGTAGAATCCAGAAGCATTTAGGTCAGGAGGAAAAATGGGAGGTCATCCAGTCTTCTGCCAAAAGCAGGAGCAACACAGAATTGGGAATAGGTTGCTTAGGACTCGTCCATTTGGTTTTCACCATGGAGCCTCTCTGGGCAACCTGTTCCAGTACCCTCATATTGGAACTGTTTTTTCTTTATACCAATTTAAAGCATCATCTATCATCTTTTTGCCATGCACCTCAGTAGAAGACCTGCCTCCATCTCCTGGTAATTTGCTCACACCTGTTGAAAGACTGTTATTAAGTCACTTGGACCTGTCTCAGCTCTAGGCTCACAGCCAAGGCCAATTTCCTCAATCACTCCACAAAGGACATGTGCAAGTCCACATCCATCTTGGTGGCCTCTGCTAGCCTCGTTCAAGTTTATCAGAATTTCTCTTGTACTAGGGTTCCAAAGTTGGATTCACTATTCCAGGTGTGGCCAACTGAGCACTGAGTAAAGGAGGAGTATCGCTTTCCTCAGTCTACAGGCAAAGCTCCTGATGATACAACCCAGTATGTTTTATCCTGAACACAGCTGGACTCAAATTTCTCAGCAGATGACTGTCTGAGTCCTTCTTCATGACCTCAAGATTCAAACCTTTCCCAGACTGAGGCAGTGAATCTGCATCCACTGTCGCTAAATCAACTTTATCTGTATCCACTGTCACTAAACCACTCTCCCCACTCATTAGCAGACTCAAGTTATACTTGTTCATTCTTTTACTGCTAACATACTAGCAACACAAACTCTTCTTCTTGCCCTTGATATCCCAAGAGTTTCAAATCTAGCTCAGCTTTGTTTTTCCAAAACCATCCCAGCATGCCTGGGCAGTGTTATGGTATTTCTCTCTTGTAGCCTGTCCTTGCTCCCACCTCTTTTAAGTACCGTTTTTGTTGGGGGTGTTTTGCTGGTTTGTTTTTTGGGGTTTTTTTTCCCCACTGGAGATCAGTCATGAGTTCTCTATAGAGCCAACCGGTATTTGAAGACATTTATTCATTTTTCTGAGTATTTGAATGGACTGATACGGTGCTTGAGAAAGCATTTGAGCAATACTGTCTGCAATGTTTGAAAAACTAATGAGTTAGAGACCATACTTCTTATTTTTTTCCTCTCAGTTCAGTAGCCCATAGGTAGGTATTTTACATATCTTTTATTATACTAAGTAGCATCTATGCTACTTTTATGTATTATTCTTTCTTCAATGGTTCAGTATGATGCAAGTTTTAGACATTGAATTTTACATAACTTAGATACATTTATTCATGCATTAGGAAATCATTTTATATTACACATACAAGATGGTTGAAATTTTTTTTTGATAGATATTTTTTGATGGAACACCTTTTTTGAATATCATTACTGATGTGCTACATGGCATAAATTACATGTTGCTACACATTTTATTATGAAGAAATCAGTGTTTTCCCATAATAGAGGTCAATTCACCTGGCTGTTAGGCAGCTGCCTGGTTTCCTTTGGTAGATTTTTCATACAAAAGTGTTTGAGTTTAGAAGAAAAAAAAATTCTAATGCTTATTTTGCTGTGGATTACAGTCATCCAAACCAACTTAATGCTAAAGAAAGTTGCAATGGACTACTAAATTTTAGAACAGCTAATCAATTTTCTTAAACTAGAAGATAAATGCAACTGCACTGGCAACTAACCAGAGCATCCCTGATACACATTATTGAGCACTTCATTCTCATCACTAAAGATATGAAAAAATCAGATCTTCTAAGAGAGAAGTATTTTTCACACTGCATCAAATTCTTTCAGTAGCGAGGTAACGTTACTGAAAAACAGTCTCATCTCAGAAGAAAAAGTTTATTGCTAACATTTCCTTAGCCAGGTTATGCAAAAGACAACATTTTCTTCTCCATTTCTCTTCTCCATTTTTAATTTCATATTTCCTTCTAAAAATTATAGATTTGTCCTATACGCTTTCTTCCAGGTTAGTGACTAGGAGAGATAGAAGTCTGTTTTCTTCAAGGGTTAATAGCAGCTTTTTCCTTTAGGACAATATCAACTCCCCTTCCCCTGCCCTGTGGAACACCACAATCAGTATGGAAGTGTGCTGCCTCCCAACAGGAGCCCAGCACATCTGCCTGCTGGCATTGATGGCACTCAGCCTCCTGCTGGAGCTGGCCCCAGCACAGACGGCAGCGGCAGAGCATCGGGAATCCTGCACCTTGTGTGCCGCTGCAGTGATGTCACACCCATGGGTTTGAGCAGTACCTCTTCAAATACCCATCATTTAGGGATGTGGTTCCATGGGAGGATATTAAAAGAGATAACTGAGACATAATCCTACTGATTTAAGACACCCCAGCTGGGGGGCCTGACAGCCTATTCCAATTTGCAACCCATTTCGTATTTTCTATCAGTTCTTTATCTATAGACAAGCACAGTGTGACAAAGCATATTTAATGAATATTATTAATGATGAGTTCAACTGCTGCTTGAAGATGTTGATAAGCTTAATCAAATTTACTCCCACCGTCTAAACCAGCACTGACAATGTTTTTAACTTTATTATTAAAATAATTTCTCTCCATATGCATGCATATTTAACACTTCCAGATCTCTCTGTTTCATGCTGGATTTTATTTTTAATCATCCTAATGTGATGTTTGAATGTTCATCGATAAAACCTGCTTTATTGACTGCCTAAAAAGAACTTCCTTTTACTCTCTGGCCATGTGACAGATAAAAGTATCTTGAGGGTGTCAACAGCAATTCCTGGCATTAAATTGGAAATGCTGGTTGCCCCTACATCAGTTAACTTGATGATGCAGAAGAGAACACGTCTAGCAGATGAATTAAAATATAGTATTATACGAGGATTTTTCAATTTGTAACTTTTTATTTAAGTCTGTTTTTGTTTCAGCTCAGATGCAAAGCCATTCCTACGTCTAAGGCAGTCAGTGAGAGATTCACACACTGAGGTTTTAATTGCATGCAACAAATATAACAGTGCTCAGGGTAGCAGCTTGTATGTGCTTTGTTTCTGCATAGGATTAATTTAGTGTGCATAGTACTGGGACATGTGTCTTACTTTTAATTTAAAGGAATGAGATTATGCAAATCATTTCTCATTCTTGGACTGGACCAAATATTCCTTGTCAGATTGCCCATGACAAGCTGATTGCAAATGTTGACTTGTTTTTGTCAAGAACATTTAAAGATACTTGGCCCTACAAGGCTCGAGTAAAGTCAGAATGTGAGCAAGAGCCAAAAAGATGGCTTTTCTAGCCTTGTTTCTGATACTGTGCTTTGCAGAGAAGCACAGTCATCTTTACACACAGTTATTACAAAACAACTTTCCCTTGATTAACATAACTTTCAAAATTGTGTTTACATCCCATTTATTTATGGTCTTTATCTAAAGCAAAAGAATTGTAAACCAAATGTCCCAAAGAAGTTAAGTTTAATTTCTAAGGTTTTTGAATAACTGAAAAGTTTTTATGTTTTTATCTGTATTTGAAATTTTTGAAAATATTCAATAGTTATTTGATAAATGCTTTACAAATATATGCTTTTTTGTGACTTAGTTGAACACATCACCCTTTTAGTGACCCTTTTAAGCAAGCCATTGTTTTTTAGATACACAATATATTATAATGTACAGTTTGCAAACAATTATGAGAGCAAAATAACATGCAGGTATTTTAAAACTGAAGTATCTTCCTACTAAGTTCAGCCCTAATCTTTATGGCATATTTATTCTTTGAAGTCACATTTTTTATCCTGGTACCCAGGATAATCGTAAGAAATTTTAGAGATCCGGGCAGTGAGTTGAACCACTCAGCCCAGGTCTATTTGCTGGGAAAAAAGAGGGTCTTATTTTAAACTGTTAATGCTAAATAGAAACATTTTGTGAGCGCAGGATTGACAGTTCCATTAAGTCTACCTAACCAGCTTTTCTGAAGTGCAACAAAAAGGGTAAGCCGAACCTCTGGCTAAAGAGGAACCTTGCATCGCCTCAAAATGTTTTTTCCAATTCCTTCAGCTTTCCTTTCGGTGTTCCAGAGGGTATAGAGGCCTTCATGCATATCTTTGCTAGACTTTGATATTGTTTTATATTTTTTGAGAATAAAACACCAGTACTGTGATGCTGAACTGAGATCAGCAATCAAAA
The DNA here is from genome assembly GCA_013397555.1 of Urocynchramus pylzowi. Lineage (NCBI taxonomy): Eukaryota > Metazoa > Chordata > Aves > Passeriformes > Fringillidae > Urocynchramus > Urocynchramus pylzowi. The sequence continues at coordinate 518,767 of VZRH01000999.1, read as the reverse complement.
TTAACATTCTACCTCTGAGATATTATCTCTAAAGGAAACTTTCCAAAATGGACTGTAAAGAAAGTTCATTATTGAACTATTGAAAGAATTGTAAAGAAAGTTCATTATTACCTGTCATGGACATATGATCTATATATTGCAGAAGAAAAAAAATTACTTAAAAAAAAAAACCAAACAAGCAAAAAAAATTCCCAAAAATAAAATGAAAGGTTTTTGAGTCTGCTTGTTCTGTGCTACCAATACTTTCAGCAAATTAATAATGTTTTTATGTAACAGCAGTGTAGAAAGAAAAATTTTGCTAGGATTGAATGAAGTTAAAATCTGTTTTAGTTTTGCCAAGTGTATCAGCCTTCAATCAGTGATGGTCAAATCAAAACTATTTTGATAAACTTTAGGCTCTTAGGGCTACAGTCCTAGAGCCATTGAGAAGTTTAAGCAAGTGAGAGAAAAGCATGCAAAAACCTGACGAAGAATTTTCCAATTAGTTCCATGCATAAAGCTCATTTCACCTTTAACATTACTATGACTTTCAGTGGTGAGAAGAAGGAAAATGTGAATTCTCAAGAGTACCTAGAATTACATTTTTATTCAATTGAAATTATCATTCAATTCAAGTAAAGCATCTGGTACAGTCACACGCTGAACATAAATGGGATGAGCACACCTAGCTAGTAGCTGTTTCCTCAGTTCTGTAGCTGTTTCCTCAGTTCTGTGGTAATCTTTGCCAGTTACCAAGAATCACACTGTCTTTCTCTAAAAAGGTGCCCACAGTTTTAACCCTGTAAATTTTTTTCAAATTATAAGATATCTTCGCCTTTCCTTCAGATTTTCAAGAAAATTTACTGATTTAGCTCTTTGTGAGCATTTTGATTATTTATTTGGTCTGAAAATAATGGCCTACATTCTGTCCCTATGTAAGAACTTTTCTGAAGATATAGTCTGAGCTACAAATTTAGGAAAGTGATAACTCTGATTTGTGTAATAGCTCACTGATGCTTTTCTTATTATATCATAGAGGATCTATCTTCTGCAATTGTAAAATTTAGCAATAATATACTGCATCCAGTAATATCGTCAAACAATAACATATAGAATAATAATATAATATATGTATTATGTTATTACATATATTTTATATATACTATATTATATATATATAGAATAATAACATGAAAGTACTATTTATATAGTTTTCATTGCTTCTACTTATGCTTATTTGCACTTATTTTTCATGTTACCGCTAAAATAAATATCAGAGTATGGTGAAACACAGAAGAGACAAATTACAAACTCACTGCTTTTCCACAACTTTTTTTCTTCAGAGCAGCTGAAGCAAAATCCAGCACTGAATATTTGTTGGTTTTGGTAGCAATGTTGATTTTTAGCTTTAATACAGTTTATGTGAAGTACAGTAAATAGCTTCAGATATATTTACTAGGGTGGTTGTAATCACTCATAATTGTATAATTGGATGCCTAACACTGTTTAGCAAAGATAGAGTCAATATTACACATGAAATTGGCTTGGCTCTATATTAAAGTGAAAAAGTCAAACAGGAAGCTTGATGTACCCTTTGAATTGGAGCCCTGGTCAGACTTCAAGAGTGAGGATTCTCTGGAGAAGATGTTTATTGCAGGCCACTCCAAAAGGAAAGAAAGCAAATTTAGGTTCCTTAAGAAATATATAAGCACAATAAGAAAACTTGTGCATAAATGACTATACAAGAGTGCATGAAATAATTTGGTTCTTGGCCAAACTGGGGAATAAACACAACAGAAATAAATTTTTTTCAAGCTCCACCCTAATAACTTCTCAGGTCATGATTCAACTCAATCGTTTTTGCAAATGCTGAATTTCTCTGTGAAAGCTTGAGAGCTTAAGTGAGTATTATTGCACCACACAGAGAAGGTTGCAATATCTACTAAGTCCAAAAGCTTGTCTTCAAACTGCTAAAACATAAATTGAATATGACTAAAATTTTAAAAATTTAGGATGAAAGCTTTTATTTAAACTTCGATCTTCTGGGCAGGAAAAAAACAATCAAACAAACAATGGAGAAAGACAGACATATATATAATTAAAATATCACTTTAATTTCATTAACTATTAATGAAAAAATGTGACTAGTCCCCTTGTATAAGTCTCATTAATATCAACAATTAATAAGGCTTTATGAAATGTGCAAAGAGGAGTATAAATAACTCAAACACTGATCACAAACATCCTATAATCAAAAAACATGGGCATAGAGTTTCTTTAACAAAACATTCTTAAAAAGTCTCAAGTCTAAAATTTATAATAATTTTGAAATCGGAAATGTTGTGGAAAGTGAATTCTCCTTAAGATCTATGTTATATTCTTAAAATGTTTAAAGCAATTGAAGCATTTTTGTGAGCGACAGATGAAAACTGGTAAAAAAAGCTTTTGACCTAAAATGTTTAGCCTCAGATTCTCTGAAATTCAGTAAATTATAATAGCTGATATATAATTAGAGATAAAATTTACATTTTTTATCTTTAGTTTTTACACATAATATATCTTCATATTATTTGTAATATCTTATAGGGAATATTAAAAATACTTATAAAGTAGGTCTATGATATACTTATTGTAAGATCCTGTACTATCCTTTGTATTACATAGAAAATCTATGGTGCTTTCATTTAATACATATATTTATAAATGAGACAAACAAAAAATATTATTTACATACTCATCATTATATTATTAAATAATTCTAAAAAAATTATAACTAATTTTTGAAAATTTTAGAAAACTGAAATGTCTGCCTTATTTCATCAGAGACACCATGCTGGTTTTGTAATTCCTCAATGTCTAGGCCGCACTTTAAATTTCTGTTTATCTGAGTGAAGTACTGATACCTAATATTTCTAAAGGTATTGTTCGTGCTGCAAACAGCAGACTAATTTTCAACTACCTTTTCTAGTTCCCTCTCTCTGCTTAATGCTCTCCTCTGCAACCTGTCACTTATTCTTGCCATTTGTTTAGTTGCATTTCATTTTAATCCAGACAGAAAAAACCAAGATTTTCCTAATTGTAGAGCCATACAGGCTAGCACAGGGTAAATAGATATTTGATAGTTTCATGGGAAACTGGATTACAATTCCCATTATAAAAGTAGTTTTTGTTGCTTAAAGCACTATTTCTGTCACTGCCCCTGAACTCTATGCTTCCAGGCACAATACACATTATTCTACAAGGGAAACATCATCTCAGGACAAATCTCTGACCTTTTAATAAATACTGAAGACATCAACTGGTTATTGCAGAGCTTTATGAATGAGCGCAAAACCAGAACAGGTCAAGACCAGCAATTAAGTCACAATCAGCAGTAGTACTTATTTCAAGGTTATACACAGAAACCAAAGATTGAGCACATATTCCTACGGAGAAACGTTTCATCTGAACTTACAAGAACAGTCATTTTTTGGAAAACATATAACAGCCAATATTTGTACATGTCCTTCCTAATACAAAATTTCAGAAAATTTCAGAAAATACATTTTTTCACTAACAACTACAAGGAACTACAAGGCAAATTGTAGTTCCAAATATAAATTTCCTTAGAAATTACCTATCCATTAGGCCTTAAATTGTTTCATTTAGTAAAAGCATTCCATGCCATACTTAGGCAAATAAGCAGGTGGTGGAAGTTGAGCAGACAGCAGATTAAGAACAAGACCTGTATGAAACATCCAGATCCTTTAGGGACCAGGGCAAAATCTAACTAGGTACCCATATGTATGTTAATTGATTTTCCAGTCTTCCACTCATGTAAAATGAGTAGATGGAAAATTCAAGAATCTTTATCCTTTGTGTCCTTATGCAAGAGTTGGTGGATGGTATTACAGGGTTTCCTATTTATCAACACAGTGCTACGTGTTTTACCAGTTTCAAAGATGACCGGACTTTTACTGCCATGCCCCAGATCACCAAAACTCTTCGAACAGTCACTTCAGTGCACCTTTTTTCCTTATTCCTCTACAGCCCAGAGAGGGTGTTGGAAGTGAAAAACCAGAATGTGACCTGATACATTTATCCTCGTCTCCGAGTACTTCCCAAAATAGGGGCATACCTATCGGATGTGTAAAAGAACAACTACTGTGTGCTCACTAACAGCTTGTAAGAGAATTTTTGAATACTGAGTAGGAGGAGAAATGACAGCTGACCAGGAAATAGGGTTATTATATGTTCTTTTTTAAAAGCATAATTTTGAAGCATTTCCACAAAACAACTACTCAAGGTTAATGAAGCAAACGCAAACTTATCATTTCATCCTAAAGACTGAACATCAAATGCAGTATTATCTCTAATACTGCATTGCAGTATCACTTCTGGGTTTCTGTCCAAGTATTGGTGTGGGGCTTGAACTCATGGTTTTCTGGCGAGCTTAAAAACCTGCTGTGATCTCAACCAAAAAGGCATTCACCCTACTTTGAATTACACAGCAAAATACTTACTGTTGTTGCACAAATAGTTCGAGTGTGATACAAATAATTGACATTTTATAGAAATAATCATAAACTATGAAAATAAGCAAGGCCCTAAATATTACAGAAAGACAGTTTAAAGACTAACATATGCTGCATTAAGTACTTTTATTTCTCTTAAAAATATTTATTGTATTGCTACAGAAAGATAAATAGATACTAAATTACAGTGCAGTGTTGTTACATCACTTGAGCAATTTCTTCCAGCCTGTTGCAGAAATAGGACTAGACCCATTAAGCTAATCATCTTATTGAAATTGCATTACTAATATTTAATTTAATGCTTCTTTTAAAATGTAGTGGCCCTCCTTCAATAGCTAAATATTCATGTGTATGGCACAATATGTTATCTTAGGACTTCACTTGTAGCATGTGGCTGAACTGTGGTACTCCATTAGTAGTAAAGGTGACTGGTTTGAATTCTACAGAGATTGTTATGACTGCTAACAGCTACTTTAATCCAGAGGTGCAATTTAGCTCTGCATCCCAGCATCTGAATGAAAATAAGAGAAGACAACTGAGGATGAAATTTTGACTAAGGATACAGATACCATGGTGGCTTATTTCACCATAGTGTTTGAACATACAGGGAGCAGCTAAAATGAGTGCAGTTTCTATCAAAAGCTACCACTGGCAACTCTCGTCATCATCCTTTTTTGAAAGCTGCCCCAGAAGTAGAAGCCAGAGACAAAAGCTCGCTGGTATATACAGCATTATTAGAGAGAAACACCATAGCACCTCTGAATTCCAGTTGAGTGTTAAGCACTCAGGTTGGGAGTGAACCAGTGTGAACCACTCATATTATGAACGAATGTGAGAATGATGTGAACCACAATGTGGTGGTTTTTTTATTTGGTGAACTGAAAACTGGAGAGGAAGAAAAGCTGCTCAGAGTCAAACAAAAGAGCAGAGTTGGGCTGGGGAAAAGAGATAGTGAGTGATAAAGAAAGATAAAGTCAATGAGAAAAAAAAATCCAGAACTACTGCTACAAGGTAGGAAAGTTGTCTGAAGTAATCCTGCTAGCCACAAAATGCCTCATCAATGGTGCAATTTACAATTTCATAGCATGAAGCTGTCTCAAGAAAATGTACTAACCTTTGAAAATTTACATCCACTTTCTTTGACTGAAAATTTTCCCAAATAAATGCAAAGTCATAAATAGTTTCTGGGTTCGTTTTCCATTTGCTTTTTTTTTGTTAAAAAAAAATAACTGTCATCAATTTAATATGAAATCTTCCTATATTGAACTTCAGAAAAAGTTTTGGCTAAAGTGATATATATAATTACTCTCTGTAATTTTATATATATATATATATATATATATATATATATTAAAAAACCAAAACAAACAGCTTGATAGTATTCCTGCTTTTGAAGGCCTGTGTGCAACAGAGATGAATGCATTCTCCTCCAATGTATTTGGTAAAAATAAAATTATAAAGCCATTTACAGTGCTGTTATAATTGACAGGATCCCTTAGGACAACACAACTGGCTAGATTCTCTATAAGCACTTTATATCATGCATGTAGAAAGTGCTGGCCAAAAGGGGAGGTATAAAAAGTTTTTACAGCTGGATGTCAGGTTTCTGGCAGCTCTGAGTGTCAGAGCAATCTCTGATATAGCCCTGATATAAGACTAAAGCTGTACTTCAAAGGTCTGTGGGTATAACACATTTGTACACAAGCACAAAAACACATAGTTCAATTCCTGGCTTAAATGTCTTTGTTTTCTTGCTAATCCATATTGATACTTTTTAAGTAGGTCTTTGGATATGAGGATTGTAAATGCAAAGTGTTCAGGATGTTATGCCAGCAGGCAGTCAGGAAGATCAGAGGAATAACAGACAGCAAAACCCACATTGATAGAGAAGTTTGGTTCCTAACTAATTAACTACAGCTGTGATTGAAATTACTTGTTTTGAAGAAATCTATTCACATTTCTTCTTTCAAATTTCCTAGAAAAACTGTTTCATACCAGACTTTGTTAGGTGCGGAAACACGCGGCTGAGACCTAATGAAAGGATTAGTCTCATACAGCACGGATTGAAGTCACTTAGGCCTTTTACTGTGACAGGATAAACTGAGACTAAATGCTTTTCAAGCTGTTAGGCAAGAGCTCAAAAGCACTTTATAGCAGTTCCAATCAAAGCCTGCAAAGTTCTGATCCCTTTATTGCAAATAGTAGAAAGGATTTTAAAATATTATTCTGCATCTAACCCCAAAACCAAAGATACCCAAATGTGTTTTGGCCTTTTTCAGTCAGCAATTCTCTGATTTGAATGTATCTTTGCAGCAACTCCACTTCAGTAAAATTGTCCCAGATGTGTGCATCAGTTTAACTGAAATTAGAACTGGGGTTAAAAACTGCATGCAAGTACATATTAAGCTAACTTGGAGTGGTATTTAAAAATCAAACAGACAGGCCAGGAGAGGGTTTATCAGAACCGAGACTGATGTGTTTCTTCCTTGCTTTTAACTTTAGGATTACAAAAATGAAGGACACGCTTTGCTTTGGAATTCCCCCCTATTTGCTTTTGCTTATTAGTGAAGATCAAAATGTACCTGACCCTCTTACAGTGCCTATGCTGCTTTACTTTCCTGCTTTACATTCCATGTTGTGGATGATCCTGAACTAGAGCAGTCATTACTTTATCCTTGTATAAGTTTCCGGTATAGTGCACTGTTGAAATACTCTGGTTTTTAAAAGAATTCTGCTTTACTTTGTAGTGGGGGATTTGTGGGACAATGAAAATAAATTGCTTTAGTAATCTTTTAGCCCCCTGCAAATATGAAAGAAAATAAACATATTGGTGGAGAGACTCAAATATTCAAGACAGCTTCAATTCAACAAAATTGTAGCAAGAAAGCCCTAACCCACCTTCCCTTTTAATAGCATAAGTTCCTGGTTGTATCATCTGTAATAATTTCTTTTGCTGTTGTATAAAGTGTAGCTGTATATTTTCCTTTATGTTGCTCAGTTACAGAATTATTTTTTTTAACAGCAGCATAATTGTGTTGCCTAATGAATAAATTATATAACACATTTAATCCTGATTGATATTTCAGTAAAGCTCAAATTATTCCTGCTACTAATTAATGAGCACTTCTGTATCTGCAAAAGATGATTTAACTAATCCAATGTATAGATTTTCTTGAGGCTAATTGTTAAGTTTAATGAACCAGATATCTCCCACTGAAGCAAGTGTCGTGTGTCCTGACACCAAACAGCTGAAGAAGTTGTAAATCCCCTTGCACAATAGCAGTAGTTATGGATCAAAGCCTGTCCTGAACTGTCTTCTTCTTGTGTCCTTGACTTTATTGGGAATGTGCAAATAAGATACAGTTTTCTACTATGTCATGACTTCAAATGTGATTCTGTTCTCCTAATTTGTGTTCTGTTTAACTTTAGATAATTTTAAGTATCAAAAGTAAAATAAATACAATGAGGAAACTCAGATATGAAATTGAGTCTATCTGAAAAAACAGCCAGAGAGGAAGGCCCTGGTGAGGCTCTGTTTCAGGGAATGCGTGGATTACTGACTAGCAAGCAAAACCACAATAAAAGCCTTTTCAATACACAGTTTCTCTGGAAGCTCCACATTTAAAGCCACAGACAAATTTAGCAGGAAAGAAATCCATTAGTAAAACAAAATGCAGCAAAGCAATTGGACACAACTGGAGTCCCAGACAGACCTGCTATCAGCTGCCATTACCGGCGTGCAGCACAGGATGAGTTAAAGACGGCTGATGGTGAATTATAATGACACGGGGAAATGGGGTAGAGCCACTCGGCTGTGAGCAGCAGGACACACACAAGATTAAAAGAGCAGTTATTTGCTTAGTCACTTTTTTTGCTTCTCCTTGCTGACTGGAGTGCCAGATAATCCCCATCCAGATGTTACTTATGACATTGAGGTTTTTTTTTAGAACTTAGTCAAAATGTCAGGTATCTGGAATGGAAAAAACCCCGACCAAATGAATAACAACAAACCAACAAAACCCAACATCAAAAACAAAAACCAAAACAAATAGGCAGACTGATTTGAAATAAAACATCATGTTTGGAAAAGTGGAAAGTTAGAAATTTGATGTTACTGAATTAGTGATGTATCACGACAGGCATGTTTGGAGGGTTCTCTGTCATGTCATAAGGATATTGCCCCATAACTTCTCGTCTGTCCCACCAGCAGCAGCACTAACAGGAAGGGAATATAATAAAGGGAGTTTTTTTAAGTCTTTGACTAAAAATCATGTTAATATATGTGCATTCTATTTATATTTTTAAAATATAACTTGCTTTTGGATAATGTTTTTTACTTTTTTAGTTTCAGTGCTCCTAATTTTTTATTTTTTAAATCCCAAGGTACATTAGAAAGACATTTCCATAGCTATGAAATTTACCTTTGGCTAAAATCTTGTGATGTGCTGCAGTATCAAGCTTTCTATCAAAACCCATCCCTCTACAATTATATTAATTATATTATCATTTTTTTATTGTTTACCATGAACCCACTTGAAGTGGACTAAATAAAGGGGTTGAACCTTCGCTGTTAAACTTTAATGGCAATTTCTATTTCTTCCTGGCAGTCTTCATTAATCCTTTTGGAAAGGACTGAAAACACTTGAGTCAGGAAATAAGGAGAATATTCTTTAAATAATTTAATTTTTAAAAATAATTATTCCTCTAGCTCTCAAGCAGTATTTAATTCAGTCAACTTATACATAAGACTTACTTTTAGCCATGTTTTCCTCATTTGCCAGCTTAGCTATACCAGTTCATTTTAATTCTTTTCAAGGTCTAGGCTCTGAAACATTATTCTCACACACCTTAATCTTGGCCATATTCTGATTTTTTATATTTTCCCTTTCACATTATGCAACATCAAGCACAACAGACACCAAATACTCTATAACAGCCAGAGGATTACTGTTTCTGTGCCACATAAAAATCATATGAAAAGCAGATTACTGCCTAACTGTATGTTTCATAATATGGCAATGTTGCCAGTATTTCTGTGCCTGAGTATTTAAGAGGTAACTAAATGATTCTTACAAGCCATTTCTGTCTGTGTCAAGGAACATAGTTTCTGTAGTACAGGAATGCTTTTCTCAGCTTTTGCTTCAGGATATGGTTGGTCATGGCCAAGCACAAGGATTAGCTAAGAAATTAGAAATAAAGCATATTTCTATTTTCCTGATATTTTGGGAGGTTGGCTCTTAAAGAACAATGCAAAAATTATAGGACCTTATAGCAGTAGTACATTGTTCAGCTCATCAGCCCTCTGTGTGATGGTGGAGTTGCACAGATGAAACTGGAAGGAAAAGTCTGACACCTTTTAGCACATTTGAACTCATGTGGAAAGGGCCTCAGGAAAAACTTTGTAAAAGCATCCAGAAACATAAAGAGTAGTAACTGTAGCACATGTATTAAACTACTTGATACCTGCCATCCAAGAATCTCGGTTAATTTTTTTATATTACCCTAGCTTTGTTATATTATCTGACTCCCCTTAACCAGATGGAAAAATATAGCCAAAGTATTCTTACTCTTAAAAAGTCTCCTTAACCAAGTATTAATGGCATTAACTCCCTTAACCAAGTATTAATGATATTCCCTGATTACCCAGCAGTAGCTTTGCACACATAAAACTTCTCTTTCTAGCAATGTGAAGTCAAGATCTTTCCTTAAATCTATATGCTTTCAAAAATTTACTCTCTCCTTTTTCTTCTCTCTTCTCTTGATTATAGAGCTTTAATAAATGATTGAAAAATGGGTGAATAGTTCTACATTTAACAACTGGTATAACAGCCTGTGGTCGTTGCTAGAGTCACTGAGAACATTTTAATGAACAGGCATGATAATGTTCTTTTTCAACACCAGCATCAATAATAATCAGCTCAAGATGGAGACCCTGGGAGGTAAGCCACAATTTGTGGCTGTATAAACACAATCAAACTCAGGAATGCAAAATCTAATTTTATTTCCAAAAGTTAGTGGACAGTAAGTTAACCAAATGCATTTTCTCAGTAACAGCTGATGAATTTTGGTAATCATAAACTGTTTGCAGTGTTTTCCCCTCTCATCTGTGTATTGTTCCAAGAGACAGTTTGCATTTTCCCATAGTAAATACACAGTTTAACACTGATGAGTTCAGCCCATGTTCCACCTTTATCCTGAGTAGCAGCTGTCTCGTGTCACAGTCCAGCTTCCCAAGAGCTTGGTCTGTGATACAGTCAACTGAGATACCACAAGTGTTAATGAATGATTTGAGCTGTGCCAGCACCAATGGTGACTATGACTTCTTGGAACAATGTTGGGCCAGCCAGCTGGATTGTTCTCAGAGTTTGGACTATTTTCACTCAATTCAGAGGGCTCCTCTGACCTCCTTTCTGGACCATTAACAGATTTTTAATGGGACCTGGCAATGTCACTTTTCTCTAGCAAAATACACATTTCCCATGTCCTCTGTTGCATTCAAATAACCATATTGCAGTGGGTGAATTGCTTGTAAATAGCACTTCAGGGTGGGCGTGAGAAGATTGGTTCCAGGCTGTTGTGCCATACTGTTTCCTTGCAAACAGCTTTTTGGTATCTACGTGTAGCAAACTTCACCTTTCACATCCCAACTACCTCACAGCAAGTGGCTTTCCATAAATGAAGTGGCAGAAGAGCTATTCCTCTGCCTGTCATTGCTTTCCTGTTGAAGGTGCATACATTGCACTTTGAAACTGTGTTGCTATTCTTAAAATTTCCTCTATATGTTTGTTGCTCCAATATTACTGTTTCTTTTTCCCTATCACCCTTTTTTCCCTAGCAGGATTATACGTATTCCTCCCATGGTCTCAATATTATCTTACCTTAATTGCAAAACTTAAATTCTTGACTGATCATATTAGTGGTTAAACTACCTAGTAAGGGTCACTTTGGTGACATTTAGAAAAATTTTGAATACTTACCTATCCCCAACTTCAGCATTAGTGGATGTTATTTTTGATCACAGAGGTTATTTTCTCTTTCTCTCACCCATCTATTCTTCCCTGAACCTGCTGTAACACTGTCAGCCATTTCCCTGGTTTAGCTCAATTTTTTACATTTGTTTTGAGCCAAGTGGAAATTAGGAAAGCAGGAGGAGTACTGTTTAAAATATGTAAGATATGATCTTTTCAACAGGCCGGTAGTTTATTTTACAAATACTGCAGTGAAATATACTTCCTTGCGTAAAAATAAATGTACTTCAGACAATTGCTGTGGTACTTGTAAATGTTTAATGAAACTCTTGCAAGCTCTTTCTCATGTATTTGAGTTCATGATTGATAAATTACAAAAAAAGAGTTCTTTCAGTGATCTTGTCACACTCTACAAATAGGATTGGGAATAAACACCCAGCAAATTGTCATGTAAAAATCCCCAAACACAGCTATGTGTGTTACATGTCAAGGGGAGACAAACAATGTTATAATTTGATTTTCAAGTGCTTTCTTCTCTACAACTTCAGCACCTTAAAACATAGCGACACAAAAGATAAGATCAGACTTGGTAACTCCCCCAGATTTTTTTCATGCATTTCCTTATTTACCCTGGGAACAGCTTTTCAGACAGAGGTTGCTCTGAAGGCAAAAAAAAAAAAAAAAAAAAAAAAAAAGCATTTTGATAAATTATAGAAGGGTGATATATTTGGGTGATGTATTTATCTCAAGTCTTCACTTTGAGGAAGGGCAGTGTGGGCAGGTGGTTTCCCCACATCTCTTCAAACACAGGTGAAACAAATTAAAATAGGTCAAAACACTTATTCCGTTCACATCTACCCATATAGAAGCTTGTCTTTTCCAAGCAAACACCTAGTCTCCACCCCCTGCTGTGCTTTTATAAGGATTGCTAGAACCACAGAATAGCTGCAGCCAGCTGTCTAAAACAAACTCTTCTGCCTATGCTAAGTGTTATTTAAGATATTGTCCATTGTGGGTGGAGATAACATCTGTATCTTCTGGGAACTGTACAGCAAATTATGTACATCTGAAATTGCTTGTGTCCCCAGCTCACTATAACAAGTCCCAAATCAACTGGTGATTGAGGTATGCACATACTTAAATGAAAATTGGGCAGAAATTTGAGAAATTACCAATGCAAGTTTTCTTTTCTCTATGGTGATACACTATCTGATTTTTCCATCCAGGCATTAATTAGCATTACCTTTACATATACAGTAAGGAGATAAAGGCAAGAGAAATAGACAAGTCCTGATGTTCCTTCAGGATAAGAAATTCAACCTTTTAACCAATGAAATATGTATAAAACAGTCTTTGAACATTGTAACCTTTCCCTCACAACATGATCACAATGGCATCTGATCGGTTGCTTCTTTTTCCAGTCATCAAACCATTCAGAAAATTAGTCAGACCTAACCTTGCTTGGAAGTGGGGATGCCACATGGATTTCTAGAAGGTCACAGTAGCCAGCACTGCCCCCTCCTCATCTAAACTAGAATTACAGAGCTCGAAACCTCTTTACAACAGAGGCATTATCAACACTATTTCAAGCATGTGCGCATGGGCTGGTGCACGCCAGGGAAATTGTGGGCTTTAGATGTCTTCATTATCTATTTTTGGGTATTTGTATGATTACTGCAAAGACCTCACTGTTTTTCCTTGTTAAATATTTGTTTATGCAACCTTCCCCCTGCAGGCAACTGTGTTCATGGGATCCTTACTTTATAAGGAATTTCAGTCCCATATGTTGCTCCTGGCGCTTTTTGCTGCTCTACTGGCACCTCTGCTGCTTGCCCTTTAACTGAAGTGACAATTAAATCATAGAAAAACAAATCTTAAGCTGTAACCGAAATCTCTCCAAGCCTGAGGCTAAAGCAACCAAGATCCCTTTTAGATTGTATTTAAAAGTTATGGACTGCATCTGGCCACATGACAGCAATGACATAAATCCATACGTTCCATGAGAATTTCAAGACTGACTTTCTTCAGCTCAAGGAAAGCAAGTTTTGCCTGATGTACAGAGCTGTTTTGATGTTAGCAGGAGTACAAAACATTCAAGATTAATTAGAGCTCAAAGCATAAATGCAACAAAGGGAATTCCCTTCCCTTCTGTTCTTTCCCAATGGAGAGAGGGAATTCCCTTCCCCTTCTGTCCCCTCTCTGAGCAGGGAGGGAATCCCTTTGCTATTCTTACTCATGATGACGATTTGTTTCTCTTCCTAAGAGCAGTAGATTGGGTTGTTTTTTTTTCTTGTTTCCCCTTTCCCCATTAGGGGGTTGAGAACTCCCTGTTTTCCCATCATTTCTCTCTCAGAGGTGAAGATTCAGACACTAACTGTACCTGTTTTCTGCTTTAATATTTCAGTATGATAGTTAATTTTACCTGGAGTGGGGTTTTTTTTACTTTTTTTTACCCCTCTGAGCACAGCATTTTATCCTACAAAAATGTGAAAACAGAAAACCACTTGAAATTTGGTTACTGGCAGCTGTGATCTAAATATAACTGCATCCACTTCAGAATGGCTAATTAATAATTAATACAGGGAATGGGGTTTAAAAACAAAGCTGAACACCAGAATCCATATTTCATTAAAGGGGCTTCTCCTCCAGTCTAAAGCACACCCCAACTGCAGCTTCTAATACAAGAATTTAGTTATTGTCACTGGAACTGACTAAAATAATCTGTCCCCCCAGCCCCCAGGAATTACAGAATACCATAAACTAACAAATTATTTCAAATCTATTTTGATGTAGGATGATGGCCCAGAGAAACAGCCACTAATGTACAGATTAAGTTCCATTTCAGTTGTACACCACTGAAGCGAGCTTTGTGTTTCCCTTCACAGGGTAATGAGTTTCACCTGTGTGATTAAAACCAAAGAATAATGGACGATGATGTGAACTTTGTTCATTTACTATAGTACTTGTTGTTGTGTTTTAATAATTTAGAATATTGCAGATCTTAGATGGAACTGTTCTATGATACCTTTGCTAAAAAATAATGAGGTAATATTAATCTGAAACCTCATTGTAATTTATGTCCTGAGGCTGAACTTCTAATGAAGAATGCCTTTTCTCTGGTTTTAAATGAAATGCTCTTTTTTTTCTCTAACTGGTTTTCAACATCCAGGGCCCAGTCAGCAAATTTTAAATGTAAATTTCTAAAACATGAAGCCGAGTATAGTAATAATTAAAATAAAAGAAGAAATACAGGGAAATAATTTAAACCCCACGGAATATCTGAAGGAAAAGATAGTCTTTACTCCTCAAACCAATCTTTTCCTGATTGACTGTTCACTGTTGCTTTCTTTGGGCATGGCTGTTATATTACTAAAAATATCATTAATATTTCACTCTAAATGTTTATAGGAAAAGATTGTTTCTTAGGAACAAATTCTTGTATGAGTGAAATTATAAGCCTGTTGATTCTATCCACTTTCGGCCCAGATTAGTTGACCAGAGTTTCTATTCTCATCAATAAAGCACCACTATAGACACAAAACCCCTGCTGTATAGTCCTTATAATTTAAGGACTTTTAACAGAAACAAAAATTTGGGACAATGTCACCTTTAGATATGTTGTCATCAGCTATTCACTCATATCTTTAGAAAATCACTGCAGGAGGTATATCACAAATATGCTAAGAGCAGGTTGATAGGTTGATGAAACAAGTGAAGTGAGCATAATCAGACCATTTTCAACACTTCCATTTAAAAAATGTATCATATTTTACTTCTTGTGAGGGTAAATAGATGTAAATCTTGCACTATTGAAGTCCAGCATCCTCTATACAAGAAAAAACAAAACAAAACAAAAACAGAACAAAACAACAAAACAAACAAACAAACAAACAAAAAAAAGATTGGTCAGTCAGGTTCAGGGATTCAGGGAAACCAGTGATCTCAAAGGCAGCAAGCACCATCAAAGAACTGAGAGCAAGACAGAAGCCAGATACATCTGAATAGTAGCTTACTAAGTTTTACTTTCACAGTCTCAATTCCTCCTCCTGAGACAGAGGTCACTATGAGATCCTCAATACATTTTAAGCATCTTTCTCAGCCAGTCTCAGCTGGCTAGAATTTAAGGCTCAAATGATCTCATTTGTGAGTAGACTAGGCATCTGAGTCAATGTATTACTCACAAAAGTTGGGATTTTCAAGTGAAACGTCAGCTAAATCATCATCTTTTATATCTGGAACAGTATCACTTCATTATGTATGGAGAGGATAGTGTATCCTCTCCATACATAATTGTAATGAAATCATAATCAGGAACATTCAATTTTAACCTGGTTTAGTTTGTTTTTTAAAATTATAAGAAACTCAGGAGTTATCAGTTAGGCTTTTCATTTACTGCTGAATTACCATTGTTTTAATAGCCTTTTATTTACAGAAACATTCATAATCTGTATTTCTCATAGTGTCACATCCTCATAATTTTCCATTGCTGTCTCCAGCTCTTAAAGCTGAAAAAAAATCAACAAAATTTCTCCTTTTTTTTGGTGCTTCATACAGTGAAGAAAAGGTAAAAATATGTGAAGGTCACATGGAGGTTATATCTCTAGGGAAACTGTTGTTAAAGTTGTGCAAATTCTGTATATGCAAATGTTGTGCATGCAAATGATCAACAAATTTTCAATATGGTTATTCAATTACTGTCAGCCCTCTGAGGGCTGCTGAGCTAACCCTGCTGGCTTTGATGTACAACAATTGTTACATGAAAAAGGCAGTGTTGCCTGAGAACTAATTTGCTGTGAGTTTCTTTGCTCCTTCTAATCTATGTTTATCTAGTCACATTTTCTGAAAAGAATGTTCTGGCCACTGGTACAGGTTTGCATTCTATGAAAGGGCACTCAACTTTGTGATGACCATCTGCAAACCTGCTTTGAAGAAAGCTCTTCAAGGCCTACACTAGTATAAATGTCATGAATATTCATCTTTCTTGAACAAATATTAGTGGTTTTTGCTTCCTATATATTCTTAAATTGTGTGAATGGTAGGGCAAAAAGGACTGAATTAAGGACACTATCTTCAAAGATGTTTATAGAATAAGGATGGTTCCTATTATATTCTGCTGTTAGCCTGCAATACTGCTGGTCCACAAGCATAAATTCTAATTACATTCTTCTGCCTTGAAATCAGAGGGCCGCTAACCCAAACCTTCTGGTACACAAAGACCCAAACAAATTACAGATACAAAAGACAAATACACAGATAGCGCAATACCAGAGAGAGTGCTACTATTTCAGATGGCAGCATTTTTCTTTCTTTCTTTCTTTCTTTCTTTGATCTCCCCAAGCACCCCTGCATGTCCTTACGGTCTACCCTCCCAATGGAGGGCGGCGCGGCGGCCGCGGCAGCCCCGCAGCGGCGGAGGGAGCGGCCGGCCCGGCCCTGCCGCAGCCGGGCGGGGAGGCAGGGAGGCAGCTGCTCCCGCTATGTACAAACAAAGCCCCGGTTGCTGTAGCAACCCGGCAGCCCTGAGCGAGCTCCCCGGCACGGCACGGCCCGGCATCCTCCCCCGCGCCGCCCGCGGGGCTCCTCGCACGCTTCATCCCCTTTTGGACAACACGCTTCGGGATCTGCGCTGATGCAGCCCGCTAAGGTGAACGGCGCCGGACGCGCTTCAGCTCTGGCGGATGATAAATGCGAACGGCTCTGCGGGCTTGTCACGGGCCCAGCTCTGCAATACCCACCAATAGGACGTGCTTAAATATGTATATTGTGTGTGTAAATTGGTAAGGTAAATGGTAATCTGTTTGTTGAAATTTTCAATTTTAAAAAAGACATAGCCTTTGAAAAGAGAGATGGACTGTATACAACAGCATGCTGTGAATTTTAATGCTTTCTTTCTAAAATTCAGCGTCCATAAATTAGGTTCAGTCACCAAGCTTGTTTCTCAATTATCAAGACAGCATTCCTAGATCCACAATACCTAATATTTGTGTCAGCTTTCGCAAGAAGCAAAAATCCAGAATAGAGAAACACACCTTTTTTTTTTTT
>VZRH01000999.1:445632-489549 GCA_013397555.1 Urocynchramus pylzowi | reverse complement strand
AAAAAAAAAAAAAAAAAAGGAAACAAAACAAACAAACAAAAAACACTAGAAGACAGCTGTGGCAGTGTAATTTTAGCTACTTTTGGGAATGGACCAGAAATGAGTTTCAAGTGGGATTATAAGAGTGTTATAAGAGTGTCATGGGGCAGCAGGAAGGTTGGCTTAAAGATCAGTCATTAGTTCAAATGGCTTTTAGTAGCTGGTGATGAAAAAGCTGTACTTGTCTAACAGTCTGGATTATTCTGCTTGTTAATGTGACATAATTATCCAGTGGACTGCAATTGCCAAGAAAAAAATATATTGCTCTCTGTATTAAGAATTTGTAGCTTGTCTCTGAACAAGGACAAAAGATCAATGAGGATTATGAACCTCCCCATGCCCTTAAAGTCATATGACAAAATTAAAGATGTGATTTGATACTCTTAGGTACATAGCACTCATGCATCACTTAATCTTTTTAACATAGAATGACTGTGTCTCTCCCTGAACAGGTCTAAAACCAGATCTCCATCAGTCATTGGTGGGGGATCATTATTTTCCTCAGAGAAATGAAAGTGAAAATCTAGAATATCACATATTTTCTCCAACTGCCAACACAAACTTAGCTTATTTTTGAAATGAAAATTCTATCCATATATTGAAATGAAGTGAATATTTTAATTTTCACGTTTTCACAGAATGAGCTACAATAATCTATTATATCCTTAGCACAGTTCCCACTGATCTCAAAAGGAGAAAATATTGTTAGTGAGACACAGAAGGCACTGGAAACTACTGGTAGCTAAATAATGTACTGCAAGTGCATGTACAAGTTTATAGAACATATTCAAACTCATACTTAATAGAACTTCAGCACTGTAAAGGCCTGCATGAACATTTTCATTCAATAAAAGCACATTATTTTGTGGTTAAATCCCCCAATACTATTTATCCACTTGGAGCATTTTTTTAAGTTAAAACTGAATAATAACATGAATGTGTTTCCTAGGTAGAAAAGTAACTATCTGTAAGACAGCTTAAAACAACAGAATGCTGTTCAGATGCTCACATAAATGAATACACAGCCACCCTGAAAGGTCAGATGTCCTCAGTTAGAGGACAATCCACAAAGCATAGTTTGTTTCAGCAAGATTTGGTGTGTTTGACTCAAATATTTGACTGGATCATTAGCATTAGTGCAAATGCAAGGACAAGCCTTTGTATTTAAATAACCAAGGAAGATGCACAGCCTAGTTTCTCATATATTTTCCTGATTTATACAATTACCCTTGACTTTCTGGTGCATTTTCTTAAATAATAGGGTAACTTGTTCAGATCTCAAATTTAAGCACATACTCTAAGCAGTTGAGTACATAATACTTTTCCTTGCATGATAATAAGGCAAAGATATTGTTCTAGTGAAACCATGTGTTCTAGAATCCTTGTATGCTTAAACAATGGAGTGATTTCCCACCCTATTCAACATACAGTTTTTAAACTACAGCCCATATAGCAATATTAAATAGCAAAATTTTAAAATCAAGCATAAAATACAAAAAAAAACCAAAAAAAAAAACAAAAAAAAAAAAAACCAAAAAAAAAAAGTGAAAGGCAAATCTATTGGCGACCATATTACAGAAGGCTGAAGTCTTCCACTGAGGGCTTCGAGTACAAATACTAGTGACATAAATGCAGTTTTTTCATCTATTTTTGACCATCATCTTTTCCATCACAAAAAGGAATATTTTGTTCATTCTTGCAGTAATGTATAAAGTCATCTGGAACGTGGTCTGTCATATGATACACTTCAGTTCCCCCAGCCACTATAGATTCCTCTTAAGAGAATTGCCTTGATGCTGCACACATTTGTCAAACTACAATCCACTGTTTATTGTAAAAAACTTAAGTTTGATGACTTCCAAGTCCCATGTTCACTTTTTAACTCCTGTAAAGATCAGGAGATGTATGGCTTTGTATAACCAAACTGAAAGTTGTTTGTGGTAAACTTTGACTGAAATGCAAAAGAAAGTGTTTATCTTTAGTAATGTATATTACATTTAAAACCAGAAAACTCATTCACAAAGAAAAGTTTTATCTGGAAATTCTCAAATCTGCTGCTTGTAAAGTTACTAAAATGGAAACAGATCCAGTAACCATTCATACCATCTAGCTTCTTGCCCTATCTACAATCTCCATAAAACTACAACATACTCTGACACTCCTTTTCTTCTTGACTTGCATAATCCCACCAATTCTTCCAGGATAAATTCCAGGATGACTGACATGAGTAAAATAAACAAACACACAAAAAATAATTAGAAACATCAATATGTTCACTGAATTATTTGATAATCATCTGACCAGGACCATTTATGATTGTTTATATAATTTAAGGATCTAACAGGGGTAATTTACAAGTTTCCCACCCTCCCAGTTACCTCTTTCTCCATTAGGAAAAAATGCTCACCTTAAAACTGGGTATAAGAAGGTTCCTAATTTCTACCATGCCTAGCCTAGAATAAAATCTTAAATATGGTATTCTATGGTACTGAATTTCTTAACTACTGTTATTAGTTTTTCTGCAGTGGGTTTCCCTTGCTTCAAGCCTTCCCCCATATTTTCTTTCAGAGCATCAACTGTGTTCAAGTTCCTACTCTATAGAAAAGCACCTTCACAGGGAGCTTTTTTGAAATCAGAACATTGTAGGACACATACATTGCTTTCTTGGCTAACAGATCTGTTTTTCCCAGGAATACTCTCATTTAGTTTTTGCTTTCCTTCTGATAATGCCTTCTTATATTGTAGCAGCATTTCTGAGTCTAGATTTTTGTCAGACTGACCTTTCCAGCTTACAGGGTCCAACTGTTTTTGTAATAAATCACTTGGCTTTTCAACAGCTACCTTACTTACAAGTCTTTTCAATGGCTTTAATAAAAGTTACAGAAGGTCAGTCTGAACCATTGGTTCCTAATACTAAATCACAAAATTTAAAAAAGACAGGTTTTACAATCAGCATTTGTAAGAAAAGAAAGCTTACTAGAATTTTTTTTTTTTAATTTCCACATAATACTTAAATGTGTCAGCATTTGAAAACATATAATCAAACTATAAGGTTGCTCAAAACAAGAAAAACAAAAGTTAAGTTATAGCCGTTAGTAACAGCATTGGTAAAAGTCATATTTTGCCTACTTGAGTTACATAGACCCCACAAGTCCTTTGGGTTCTTATCACCACATATATGTTGACATATCAGCAATAGAGCTAGTGATAAATGAATTATCTCAGTCTGCAGCTCTTAGTCAGCAAGTTGCTGTGGATTTACTCAAGTGAACTCATTTTGGTTGTACTCACTCTTCTTACAGAGGTATTCAAGCTTTTGATACACCTGCTTGTGCAGCATATCTCTTCTACTCCAGGTACCACACTAGACAATCCTGCTACATAGTAGAATATACCTACAATTGTAGCTTTATATCCTTAATTGTAGATGCCCGTTCTCCTGGCAAAAATTGTTTTTCACAAAGTAGTTATAGCCATTGTCACAAATAAATAAAAGTTAACACAGCAAAACTCTTTTAAGCCCTGTAGGTACAGCTATACAAGGCCTTCTGCCAGTACAGAATTATGCAATCAAAAGCCTATCTTAAAATTCTCATAGTAAAAAAATCAAACACAGGTTTGACCTAAGAAAAACATCAAGTTCTTGTTCTCAAGAACAGGAGGCAGAATGCTTTAAATTTTCTACGAAATGAAAGACAAGATTCCAATAAAGGAAGTCCCAGGATCTCAGTCAGGAGAAGTGGTACACAAAGGCCTGTAAGGAAAAACATTCTACTCCAAACCCTGCTATTTATGTGTCATGCATATCATTAGAAGGGTACATTACAGTATATTCCTTCAAACATGCATGAGATGAATAAGCTGATCAGCACAAGCTTGGACTACTGAGCTGTGGTCAGAATGGGGGAAAGCATGCAGGACACCTAAGCTGTCATTCACTGCCTCCACCACCACATTTGCCAGTTCTTGGCATGCAGAGGAGAAATGGGAAGATGACATTTATTTCTAGTTGAGTCTTTACGTATTTAATTACTGAGGAAATTGCACAAGAATCCACATGGTACAGATTTAACCCTTAGTCCTTCCACACATGCTCAGAAACACAAGGCTAAGTCACTTGGCTAGGAACTTGATTTTGATGCTGGGTTAGCTAAGGCTGTTTCATCAGCTTCTCTCTGCTAGTCTATGAATGACAATTTGAAAAGTCTACATTGCCAACATAATATTACCATCCACAAGTCTCAGATTTATTTCAAGTTATTTAGATTAACATTCATGTGTCCTACATGTAGGATTTTAGAATGGCAAGTTGGTCTAAACCATTTTTCTCCCTGCCCCCAAATGTAAAATTTAAATCTGTCAAGAAATGAAAATAAAAATGCAGGTCAATATTGGTATATTAGGAAATTTGAAAAAAATGAAAAATTCATACATTTGCCTAAGGGAACTGCAGAATTAGGAAATGCAGAAAAATTTATGTAAAATACCAACAAAAGTAATTGAGACTAAGAATAAATCTCAGATGTGCTGAAGTTATATTGAACACATCTAAAAATAAATCAGAGTTGATTCAAAAGAAAGTCTTAAGACTTATGTTCACAGTGCTTACAACATAATGTGTAAATATTAAAATCATAGTGGGAGTTGGAAAGGAGTGAAAACTCTTAAAACTCAAATGCATGTTAGGTGTAGAAGGAAGAGTTTCCAAAAGAAAAAAGATAATGAATATGTGAAATTCAGAATAAGTGACTCATAAGGGAGCACTGCTGACCTAGGAAGTGCTTAACTACAAAGTATGAGAAAATTGGCACAAGAAACTTCCCCCCATGTAAATATTAGAGAAAGCAGCTGTTTTTAACTGTAATGCTGCCACTGTTCTCTGTGGGATTTTTCTTCTAACCTGTTCTAAAGGTACACTGATAATTTTTTTCTAATCCAAAGTTTCTTTTCCACAAACAAGGGAATAGAAACCCCAAGCAGTTACTGTCTTGAGATGATGCTTTATATACAAGAATGGAAGCCAACGCTAAAATGAAAGGCAGTGTTAACTCTCAGTTCATGGGTGTTGGAATTGATTTTGATGACCTGCAAAGCATAGCTCTCTGGGGGTCCTATCTGATTTTATTCCATTGCCAGTGATGCAGGCTACAGGTATTAAAAATGTTTGTTCATCTCCTTTCAAGAACTGAAAGCACTGAAACATGCCCTATAATATTCTGTGACTGTCAGAAATGTGGTAGGATAGAAGGAAATTAGATTTAGACACAAAGATCAACTAGTGTAATGTTTAAGATAATTGTGATATAACAGAGTCCAAATATTCATCAGTATTTCATTAACTTCCCAATTAGAAATCTGTCTATAAATCTGGTCACAATACTTGCACAAAACATAAGCTGCATATAGTATTTGTGAATCACAAAATTCGCCTTAAAGATAAGGGTTTAAGTTCATCATTCTTCCCCATCCTCATTCCAGGGTTTCAGTTATAGAAACTATTTCAGTATAGAAACATAGAACTGTTCAGGTTGGAAGTTCAGTTCTCCTTCAAGATCATGAAGTCCAACCATCAATCCCCAGCACTACCACTTTCGTAGAAAGCCCATACATATCACCACCAAGAAAGATTAAACAGAACATAGACTAAGAGGTAGACGTGCAAAATCCATCACAAACATTAGAGTTTAACAGAAAAACAAATATTAAGTGCATAGGCAAACAGTTCCATGAGGACAGCCACTGCAGATGGCTGACCAGCTGCAGGTCTGGTTAAATCAGGGCATACAGCTGTTAGATTATGTTTGTTATGTAGGAGACCATCATGCAGTGAGGTGTTCACAGGGTCAGGTAATGAAGCATTGTTTGATTATGAAGAATTCATAATTATCACAATTATTATTATAGTGCTAAGCAACTAGCATTATTCTTTACTTCTACTTGTATAATGAATCTGAGCTCATTTTCCTTGAATTGCCTCCATCACAATAATCAAAATTCTCTTTAAATATTGCAACACAAGCATAGTTCACACAGTGAACCTACAATACCTTCTTATTACATAGTGTTTGTCATCACTGTGGAGAAGACAGAAAAGAATGAGAGTTTAGTGACATTAATAGCAAGAGCTTTTGCTTCTGTTCTGTTCAGAATGGGAGGTCACCTTGGTGAAGGCTTTTCTGTAAGCAGCTTAATTCTTTGGGGACAAATATGTAATAGCATCACACTTCACATCTCAGACTTTCCATATGAAAATCAATTGATGAGTCAAGGAACTAAGGCACTCACAGTATTTATGGTTTGAGCTTTCCCTTTTTTTAACATTTAATCTTTCAATCTTGATTGAAAGAGACAAGTATGAGCCAAGAGCATTAAGAAAGACATTTCCTGGAGATTTACAAAAGCATATGAAAAACTGCCACTCTAAGACTTCATTAGTGGGCTACAGACACAACACAGAAATAAAATTCATATTTCAATTGATTTCTAGACAATAAAATGAACAACTGCTGTAAAGAATGGTTAGCAATAAGTAGCTCTAGAAATTTAATGCAGTAAACATAATGCTGCCCAATGAGTAGGCATTGTGCGGCATTCAGAGTTTTCTGCCCACCAAAACTGAAAAACAAATAAATATTATAATGACTGTTGAGCCCCAATATTAAATACACACACTTCCCCTCTTCTAAATTCCTTATCCCTTGAAATCTTCCATTGTCTGCTGGGGCCTCTCCCTGAAAGCACTTGCCAATGGATCTTCCAGTGCTACACATCCAAAGAAATTTCTATTTACTTAATAAATTTTAACCTCTTGCCTATATGACTTTCATCTTCACCTTGAATATTTCCAAAACTTGCTGACACTCTGCAAGAGCAACAAAGCTCACTCCCTTACATGCTGTCCTCTCCAGGAAGGTCCCACTAAACTTACTCTTCCTCTGAAATCAAAACTTCTACTGCCTGCTCAAAAGTCAAACAGGACCCTTCTGTGGTCTTTTAAACAAAAGCCTAAGTCTTTTCTAGATCATCCCAGTAACCAAATGGCTGGCAGAGACCCAGGTGCACTTGTCAAGACTTAATAAGTCTTTTGGTTCCTTGTAGTCTCTTGTTTTGAGTGGAGATTTATTCATCTTATTACTGAAGCTGCTATTTAGAAACACTGTTGGCTCCCTAAAAATGAGAGACAGGAAAGAATTAGAAAAGGAATCAAGTAGTAAAAATTAGTGATCTCCTAGTGATCTCAACTTGTCAGTTTGCACACAGTGCATGGTATAACTTTTTTTTTTTTTTTTAATTAGGCCATTATATCATGACAATCATTTTATTTTCATAAAACATATGTTATCGTGTATTAATGTGTATACATATCAATGTGTACCTGACAGGTGGAGTAAAGGTCATCAAGCACAGCACCTCAGAGAGGAGGCTGTGGAGTTTTCTTCCCTTTTGGAGAACTGGGCAGTGACCTGAGTAACCTGCTCTTAGTGACCCTGCCTGAGCAGAAAAGGAGGACTAGATGATCTCATGTACTCCCTTCCAGCCTTAACTGTTCTGTGATTCTGTGGCTTTGTCGCTCTCTGATCATGTATGACCAAACACTGAGAGGCTGTGGAGGGTTTATAGCCCTTCCAAGCTTTTCTTCTAAATATAATCACTTTTCACACAGTGACTAAGCACTTACACATTATCTAGTTCTTCACAGTGCTGGCACTATTTCTGCTAGCATTTCAAGTCATGCTACTGCATCATCCACTGGAGCACCAGAGACTCTCATGTGTGAGATAAGCTTGTGGACTGCTGTGATTACAGCAACAAGAAAAGCAGTGAGCTATTGGAAATTCATGTTAATGCATTTATTCCATTGTCTTCTCTTTTCTTGTCATACCTATGCACTTGTGTGAAATCTAAGTAAAAACACTGTATCTAACCAAAACAGCATTCATGTCCACAGGATAATATGTAATAAATATAAGCATTTCACATGCAACTCAAATATAGCTTCAAACAAAAGCACCTGTTTTCCTAAGGATTCAAAGGCATTTTTGTAATCCATTTTGAACCAAACTTTTAATTTCCCTAGTCTGACTGGCAAAAAAAATCACTGAATCATAGTCCACTGAAATAATTTTCTTTTGATTGGATTCCAGCAAGTTTTTTTCAGAAATAAGGAAGATCTTTTAAAAGTATACAAATGACTACCAACCATACATGGACAGAGAAAGTGTTAAGAGAATGAGAAATTCTTCAAACTCTCTGCAAAGCAGCTTTTGTAATCATTGCACTACTTCTATTTCAAGGGTCGCTCCATGATATATAGGAGATAATTATGAAATTAATAAAATTGCTTTCAAATAAGTACATTGGTAGAGTAAGGTACATGAGGTAGAAGAAAAAATGAAATATAACCATTAAAATGCAATATCTTCCATTGACCTAAAATACTGTCATTTCTTATGATACCCAAATAGTTTAATCATACATTAGCCTACTGTTGATTTTCACCACCTCTAGAATCATGAAGATGGGAGATAACAGCTAAAAAGAGTTGCCAAAAAGACATGAGAGCCTATAAATACAGTGCATATTACTAGTTCTCTAATGTAAGGATGCTTGGTTTAGATACTAAATTTATTATGTAACCTAACTAACTTAGTAACCTAAAACTCACTGCAACTGCCAATGCCTATTAAGTATTTGAGGTGGGATTAAGGGTCTCATAAAATGGGATATTGTGAGTGATGAGGTGTGTGAGAGATGGTGAGACAATCATGATACTACTGATTTCAATAAGAAAATTAACTAAAAAGACTTTGCTTCTTGACATTTTCCTGTCAAGACATTTTCTTTGCTTTGCATTTTCCTGTCAGTGTATAGGCCAAAATAGAAGTGAAAATTAATTTACAGATACATAGAGCATTGAAGGGTTTGATGTTCAGATATTTTAAGAAATGTGGGGAAAAAAAGGAGATTCCTGGCACACTGGAAGGGCAGTACTTCATAATATTCTGTTTTCCATGTCTTTAGTTCTATTTTGGTACTAGAACTGCATTTTTTGCTATTAAGATCAAAAGGCATTTGCTTTCAGATCTCTCTAATTTTGCAGAATATAATCATGCTTGGTGAATGAGAATTAACTAGCTAACTGATTTGAAGTCAGCTAGTTGAAGCCAGACATTTTATGTATCTAGGATGATCTGGAAGCCAACTGCTTTCAAATGGTTTCCATAGATGCTCAATGTAGAATAAAGGCTTGTCAGAACATATCTGCTTTAAGGTACTCATAAGAAAAGCTTTTATCAGCATGCCAAGAGTATGTTATTTAGTATGGTTTAAATGATTCAAAATTTGGATTGAATTACTTTTTTATTTCTTTCTAAGGTCTGTCTTGGGTCTACTGGTCTACCAAAGTAAAATTGGCACAACTTTGTCGGGTTTTGTTTCATTTACAGTTTATCATTCCAATAGAGCAATTCTGTGCATTACAGAGAATTACCATTTTGCAGCTCACCTTTCTAAGCTCATTTTATGAACTGCAATAAGAAAAAAATCTTACCTTTTCATGGCAGTTTATAAGCTTGAAATTTAAGCTCCAGGTCTATTTCTTTATGTTCTATTTGCTGGTATACATCTGTCTCCTATTACAAAAAACTGTACTAACAGCCTTCAAATCAAGGGAATCACCTGCACACCATTCCTTTCAGATTATTTTCTTCCATGGAAACTAGGAAGACTTTCTTCTTGTACTGAGACTGTTAGACTGAATTGGGCTCCATGAGGAATCACTGGAGACATTATGGGATATGCTGTTCTATCCCTCCAAAAATGAGCAGCACATGCCTCTGGCAAGCTTGTGCTGCCAGTTGTGGGATTGTATAGATCTCATGGCCAAGAAAGCTGCTGAGTGTTAGGTTTTATTTTTGAACACTGAAGAGTGTCTCCCCTACAAGACAAAGGGAAATATTCTATACAGGCATAACTCTTGAGTAAGCAATAGCTTCAATTGCTCTAGGCTAGATGATTTTAATTTGGAAATTGGGATAAGCACAAAATTGGGCAGGATAATCTTTCAATTATTTGGTCCAGTGCCTATGATCATGCTCTTATTACTACCATTATTGATCCCCTTTCCTAAAAGCAGTAGTACTGTTTCTAGAGTTCTAGTTACCTGTTCGTTGCTCTGTAGATTGGTATACTCTGGATATGTTTGGATAAGCATAGAAAAGATTTCATAGCTTATGTATCAGTTTTTCTGAAAAGCCCAGGGGTTATGATTACTGTGAAAGTACTGTGAATAATGAATCTCAATTCTTTTTTTTCTCCATTCTTATGCATTTAATTTAAACTACATGACAACCTTCCTGATAGTTGTCAAGAGCAGCAGTGAGGCGCTGTCAATCAGTGCATGACTTGTGACTGTTTCCTAAGCAGCAACAGACAAAGCAAACCCTACAGTGACAGTATTCTCTGCTTACTTATCTTGGCAGTAGCCAACAGCTCTTAGTATTTTAAACATGACTAAAAATATCCACCAATTCAGAGAATGATATAAGTGGCCTTGCAATAGACCACATAAGGCAACATTATTTATCACCAGCAGGTATAGAGGGGAAGCACTGAAAGCAAATTTAGGAAAGATATATCTGCAAGCTCAGTTATCAATAACAAATAATTAAAAAATAGCAGACTGCCTTAATGTTTTCTAATTAAGCAAAAACTACACAGTTTCCTATTTAAAAATAAAACCTGCAAACATTTGGTTAATGGCTGTCCTCTGGACAATTCTGCTTGTCTCTTTATGGTGAATGCTTAGCTATAATTGTCAGGAAAGATTTATTTTTAAAACTTTCACTGCAATTCTACATTCTCTAAATTAGGAAGAGTTTAGTCTTTCATATAAATCAGAAAGAAAGCATACTCATATTCACCTTATTTGAAGATTTTACAAAGAAACAAGAAAAGGTTCCCAGTATCCACAGTGAGTTTCATACCTTGGTTAACATTTTGCTTTCTGAAACTAGTCTTAGATTACAATATCTCATACACAAAGGGATCCCAGGAGTTTGCAATTAGGGCAAGAAAGATACACATCTCATTTATATTCCTGAAGCTTGAGAAGACAAAAATAGCAATATTGCAGTATATAATGCAATCAAGAGCAAAGTATGTAAGATTCATCCCTGGTATTGGCATAGTACAAAATCTGAGAATATGGGGGCAAAACGCAGTCAAAAACTCTTTCTGCTGCAGTCTCCCAGAAAAGACAAACAGTAAAGGGCAGTTGACAATGAAAATTTCCTGTAAAATAAAGAATAGGGAGATATTTGAAAAAAGTTTCTATTTTCTTTGTTTTTCAATTTATTCTCCACATGGGATTTTAATAGTTTTTTACCAGCATAACACTTAAGAATTACATTAAAATCAAATCACTTCATCTTTACTCCTTTCATCCTCTATGCAGACACATTCAATATTGTGCCCATGTGAAAGGTGAGAAATAAGACTAAAGGGTGAATATGTGCATAGTTAAAGACCTGATCTATTAAAAGGACTATCACTGTATTTCACCCCAAGAATTTTTTATGTTCCTTCATAAAAATCTATGTCTCTGGCTTTTGAAGGGCTCTGAACATCTAGCTCATGTCAGGTGATAAAATGAGCTAAGAGTTTTATAAGAAGCCTGGCTTTAATGCTGGACACTGTTCAGGACACTGTGGGAGGTTTGATTTCAAGCAATTGATCCAATCTCATAAAAGGAACCTACTGCAGTGATAAGAAGTTCCCATCACTGATTTCAGAAATTTAACCACAAGATACTCTGCCTAATTTTCTATAATAACTTACCAGCCAGAGACAAAACTACTTTCTGCTGTCAGTGTGACTTACACAATAAAATACTGGCCATTCTCATCACCACCTAAAGAACTTGCCAGGAGGAAAACAGAGCAACATATAATTTTAATGCTATAAACTATTACTTTTACAAAGAAAATGAAGTACAGTAAAAAACTTCAAGTTATTGATCATCATACACATTCTTAATATTATTGTTAGCAGGCTGGTGTACACTGATAGTTCATGGTAAGAGAGAGCTCTATTCTATATAATTTTACAATAAGAATTCTATTTGTCAAACTTCTGTTTCAATTCAATTAGATCTTGCTTCTGGCTAAGCTGTTACATGACCAGTTATTGATGAAATGATGTATCTTACATCAAGAAAGATTAAAATTATAGGAGCAGTATAAGACAGAAGTATCTTAATGATATTGTACCTAAATACAGGTTTACAGTCTAAACTGTAACTTGTCATTAAGGACCATTTTGTTTATTTGGTTTTTTGTAAGGAATACCAGTGTAAAGTTTGAGAGATGAAGATTGGAAACTTGCTCTAATTGTTGCTTTGAAAATAGAAGACATAGGAGGAACACAGCATTCTTTTTAAACTGGCAACATTACTGCTTTGTTCAGTCAACGTACAATCAAAATGTTTGTTTTACTTTTAGAATAGACTTTAGGGAAAGAGAAGCATTTAGAATATACACCACCCTTTAGGCTTCAAAACTTCTGTGTTGAAGCAGCAGAAAATACTATTTTTTATAACATACTTATTTAATTATTTTGCACACATACTGGAAGATTCTGCCACCTTTTTCTCTAGTAAGCATCTTCCTTATTCCTGTTCACTCAAGTCACTCACTATAGTACTTGTTAAAGATGCACACATTATTGCTGAATGAGGCACTTCTGTAATTAGGAGCAGGGTCACTGTTTTAGTGTGGTTCTCTGCCCACACTTATTTACCTTGCTCAATGAGCAAATGAGTGCATATTCCTAGTAAAATCACAGCTGGATATATGTTTACCCTAATTACAATTAATTTGTACCTCTAATTTCCGTACTTCTGCAATTTTTTTTACTAGTTACTATATTCACTAGTTTCCTATTTATGCAGAAAATTATTCTGACAATATCTTTGAGATTTTAAGGACATCAATAGCTATTAATATTTTCAGTATCTTTTTAATATTAATAACCTTTTAATTCAAACTGAAAATTCAAAACTGTTGTTTTATTATAAAGGTTCAAGTCAGAATCTTCCAATTATCTGCCAGTTTCTCACTCCAGTCCCAGTCTCAGACCGAAATCTTACCAGATGTCCTTAGATTTTTCATTAGAGTATTTGAATAAATTCATTTTCACTTTGTATGCCCAGGAAAATAGGATAATGAGTTAGGTGTCTCTTGTGTATTATCATTTTCAGACTGTGTTCTTATAACAATATAAGTTTACAGTCATCTTCCTTGCCAAGGCTAACTGAAAAACATGAAACTCATTAAACTCTATTACAAACTAAGACTATGTTCAGTTTTTCTGGTACACTCTGTCTGCAAATAGAGAATGACAGTGCTGTCTGAATCTCTTTACATTGGTTTCCCATATCTAGAGTTCAGATGTGATCTCCTACATTTAAAGTTTTTCGGGAGTGTTTATCTCTTCCATTCTTTCTCTCAGGTTATTTTCTTCAGCCTGGATTTACTTCTGGTAATATGTGCTATTCAATTATAAGGTTTCACCAAAGAGAACAAAAGGCTGAAGCAGCTCTAATTGCTTCACCTTTCTGTGGTCTCTGCAGCATTTTTTCTGATGTTCAGTCTGCCTGGATGTTAAACCATCAGCACCTGAATCACTCTCACCATCACATGTAGATGTTTCCCTATGTTCCTGTGATATGTAATTTTGTGCTGCCAAGATCACTAGAAAAGTTAAACTCAGGAGCTGCACTCCATAACTTGAATGAGACTCAGACGAGGTTCATGGAACTTGTTGTCTGTGTTTCCTTTGTCAGTGTACTTGTAAAAAGAAGGGAAAATTCTCAGCTGCAGGATAAAACAAAGATGCTAAGTCAGTTAAAATGGACTTTGGCAACAGCTACTTTTAAATAATATGAATTCTTAAAAGCATCCTTCAAAATCTCCCATGAGGAGTCATATCCTAAAGAGTCAGTGGGCTATTAGATACACTGGGGATTTGCAGGGTTAATTAGAAAAAGAGAAATAATAAGCAAATCCCAAACTCATTATAAGAGCTGAGAAACTGAACTGAGCACATCTTAAAGGTTGAGGAACAGTGATAAAAGGACAAAACCCCTGATTTTGCATTTGAGCACTGTCTTTTCCAGGGTGTGAAGTGAATCACATACCCAACCTGTCTACCTATCACTAGCTAACAAATAGGGCATCACAGATTTGGGCTTGTTCAGTATGTTCTTCCTGTTCTCAAATATAAGAAACTAAGTCAATAATTACTCTGCCTCTGTGTATTTTTTTTCTTTCACAGCAGACTGAATCCATGTAGCTGCATCACTATCAGTCCTACCACTAAACCCTTAATCTCTGTGTACTCACGTTGTTTCATGCAATGCCAAAGAGATCAGCCCTGCAACCAGTGTGTAGGTACAGACTTCTTGTTAGGACCCAGGCCTTGGCTCTTGCCTTTCCCCCTTTTTTTTCTGGCTGAGGTGTACTCATTTGGCAGCTGTCAAAGTCCTCAGCTGTCTCAGCCAAGGAAAGCTGGATTGACATGTTTCAAGATACTCATGGTATCTCTAAGGAATATTTTGCACACTAGCCAGTAGGATTTGATTTTTTCCAGACATGACTGTCTTACAAGTGGTAGATACCATTGTCATCACAAAATCTCTTATTTTCCATTTCTAAAGGCAGCTGTGTAGTAAGTCAACACTGGACTTCACTCAGCAGAAGCCTGGACTCAGAGTGTGGGAGAAACTAAGGAAATTTACAAGAGGAGAGCAGAGTGGCAAAAGAGTAACCCTCCTTCCCTTTCATCTAGTTTTTTAAAAGTTTGAACATGTGCCAAAGTCAACAAAAAAGCCATGATGCTTGGATAATGTTTTATCTGATCCGTGGGAAGGTTGTATTGAAAGATATTTTGTCTTTGTCAATATTCTGTAAATGTTAGAAAAGTTTTGGTCAAAACATCTGTCCAGTTCTACTAGGAATATGTGATCTGTTCCTGCCCTTGTACTCAAAACAGTGAGTGTGCCATGAAGAACCTTGGGATGACTAATCCCAAGCACCAGTACATGCTGGTGACTGACCAGCTTGAAAGTGGCTCTGTAGAGAAAGACCCTGGGGAAGAACAAGCTGAACATGAGTCAGTAATGCATCCTCACAGCAAAGTCCAAGTTCATTAGGAAAAGCATTGCTGACAGGTCAAGGTGGGTGATCCTTTCCCTCCACTCAGTGTTGGTGAGACAGATTTAGAGTGCTGTCTCTAAGTTCTGGGCTCCCCAGTAAAAGGAAGAGAGCAGCTTACTGGAGCCAGTCCAGCAATGGGTCAGAGCTAATTAAGGGACTGCAGTTACTAATGTACAAGGAGAGGCTGGGAAAGTTGACTGCTTAGCCTTCAAGAGAGAAGGCTTGGGTGTGTCTTACAGAGGTGGTGAAGTTACCCAAGACACTCAGATTCCTGGAGATACTGAAAATGTACCTGGACGCAGTCACTGGAAAGCTGCTTTAGCTGACCCAGCTTGAGCAGAGGACTTGGACTAAATGCCCTCATGAGTTCCCTTCCAACCTCAACAATTCTGTGACTCAGTAAAGCACATGAGGGTCTCTTCCAAGGCAGCTACCACTGGATACTTCTACTTGTACCAGAATCCAAAAGGCAGTGCAAGCTTCAGGGAGCTCTCATGAGGCAGCTTTGTTCCTGTATTGTTCTACCTAACTCCAGCTTGACTCCAGACTTGATAAGAAGGCTAAACATCATCCATAGATGATGGATGAAGACCTCTTGAGAAATTTAATTGTCATCTGTTGCTTTGGCAAGTGTTTCACTCGTCACCAAGACTAAAATACTGTACCTAAAATACTGTTATCTGATTTATGTGTCCAGTTGACAGATTAGTAACACCTGTGTTACTGAAGTGTCACTGAAAACATGATTTTTATCTCTGCTTAGTATTTTAAATTTAGGAATTTTAATTTTATGTACATGCTGTGCTAGAGAAAAACAAAAAATAATTTCTTCAAAAACTGAAAGGTGAACTTTACTAGAACATGGAAATTGTTTTCTTTTCCTCCCTATGTAGATGTTGAAATTTTTCCATTCGTCATTCCACTTTCTAATAGAGATTTAAAGAAATAATGCTTGTATCCAAGCAGATAACATGCATTCTGAAGTAGATAAAAAAGCAATTAAAGAAACATTATGGAAACTAGAGGGATATAGATTAAGAACAAATTAAGAGGACAAACAAGAAATCAGAACTGATTATTATTTGCAGTGACTACACCAGGGTATTTTAACTGATTACAACAGTGTTAATTTTTTTATTTTTACATTTACAAGTCAAGAATCAACACAGTGGCATGAAGAATAAGATGCCATAGATGAAAATATCTTTTCTCTATAAGCCACAATAAATGGAAACACACGGTCGTCAGTTCTCGTGAAACAGAAAACAAAGTGATCTCTTTTAACTAGTCCTGGGCAAATGATATGCAAATAATTCATTATTTCAGCATTCTCTGTCCAAAACCACTGTTTGGTACTTTGAGAGACTCTAAGACAAACTTCAGTATCTTCTTTTGGTCTAAAGATTTCTCACCAATGACAATTGTCTGTACTCAGAACCACAGACCCATACATAGATGTATCAACCTGTCTTTCCACAGATTGACATTTGCATGAATGCTGGGGAAAAAAATTTAAAAACCATAATTTAAAATCATTTTAATACAATGGATTTTTATTTGGATTTTCATTTTTAAATTGCAGAATAGATCACACAACATAGGTGGACCCCACAGCAAATGTTTGTAACTGTCACAGGAAACACCACAATACAATCTCAAGATTCAGAACTATTTAAGCCTCAAAACTCTCCACACATGTTATCCTTAAAATTTCTATGAGACCCTTGGCTGAGCAGGTCTACAATTTTTCTGTTCTGAGTTTTCAAATGTAATAAGATTTCCTCAAATCCACTGTCAAACATTGCTTCCAGCTGGAGCATTCATGATGTGCTAAAATTAGAATGCTAAGAAAACACACTCAATGCAAATAGGATGGATTTAAAAGTCAGACAACACTTTTCAGCATCTGTGATGATGTCAGCTGTGTTCTCCTCAGTGGTATGTGTGTGCAGCAAAGCCTGCTTGGTATTGTGAAACTGCACTGAGCAGAAAACCTTGGGGAGGAGCAGGATGGGCCCAATAAGAAATGCCTAAAGATGGGTGAGCCTGGTGTTTCCTCAAGCTCTTTCAGCATTTCCTGGGTTCACACTAGGCTACAGGACCTTGGGCAAATGGCAGTGGTGAAACTTCAGTGGATGCAAAAATGAAGTCAGCAGGAAAAACAAACACAAAAATTAAACCATTAAATTATAACAAATTGACACCCTCCGTGAGAAAGAAAAGGAGGGCTCATTCTTCTCCCTGACTGAAAATCTATTATTTCACTCTTCAAATATGTAAAAGGATGTTACAAAGAGAAATACAGGAATAGTCTAATATGCAATAGTAGAAGATACTATAGTAGTAAGGAAGAATTAAGTCAGACATAAAAAACACCCAAAAAAAAACCCCAAAAAACCAACCAACCAGAAAAAGAAATTCCAAAACTTCTAACAGCACAGTTAATGATAGATTACCCTGGGAAAGAAACTCCTTGTGAGACTGTAAATCCCTCATCAC
The DNA here is from genome assembly GCA_013397555.1 of Urocynchramus pylzowi. Taxonomy (NCBI): domain Eukaryota; kingdom Metazoa; phylum Chordata; class Aves; order Passeriformes; family Fringillidae; genus Urocynchramus; species Urocynchramus pylzowi. The sequence continues at coordinate 471,796 of VZRH01000999.1, read as the reverse complement.
TGGTGCATCTCACAAACAGGTATATAAACAATTGTTAGGAATTATTTGATACATGTGATTCTGCCCTGAGAAGGGAGCTTGACTAGACAAGCTCTTACATACCCTCAGACCGTATTTTTCTGAATAATATATGAAAACAGGGAAAAACAAAAATATTTACATAACATCTGCTGGTTTAATATATAAGCCCACATACAAATAAGACAAGTTTTTTAAAATAGTTTTTGTCCAACTAGAAACAGCTGGAATTTGGTAGAATATGGGATGAGCAATGAACCTTCTGAAAATCTGAAGCCAATTTATTGGACATGAGACCTCAGAAAATATGATTACTAGAGACTAAGTCCATTTCAATGGAGGGAGGGTGATTCAATTTCCAGCATTAATCCTTACCAACAGGAAGCTTAAACCTAACAGAATCTTAGCACTGCTTATAAGGGTAGCATAAGGGATTTTAATTTCATAGGGTATGATTCTCAGCAATGTGTCTTAAATAATTACAGGGGAAATCTCTGAGCTTTCATGGTTTGAAGCAAGTCACTGTCATGTCAGTGGAGGAATAAATAAGAAATTATCAGCTTCCAAAACCAAATTGAATTAATTAGAAAAATGACACTGAACTCCAAAATAAGCTAAATTCCTACTCAGTAATTAGCAGACAGGGACACATTGGAGTGGAGGGAAGAGTATGAAAGTTCACTTTAAAATTAAAAGAATGAGGTGTATTTCTCATAGTAGGGCAATAATCTAGGATATTGAAGATTTAGTGCCACTGGGGGGCCTTAAGAGCTTATCTGAGCCTACATATGTTTGAAGTTCCTCTGTTATGGGCTTTTGTCATAATGATTTGCTCAATAATAGATAAAGCTTCTAAGTAAGACTGAAGACCCATTCATTGGAGTGTTTCTAAAAAGTTGCAACGACTAACTAGTGCAACACTAAGAATGAAATCCAGTCTTCTGTATACTTCTAGAGTGTAGCAGTGTCAAAACTCTCTAAGACTTCAGCACGACTGACATTGCAATGTTGCTCCCTAAATCATTCTTCTTGATTCTACTCTTCATTTGATATCAGTGTTTCTCATAAAGAGAAAACTGTTCCAGTTAATAGACATGGCAGGCAGTGGGAGGGAACTTGCTGGTACACTATGGTCTGCACCCCTCCTGGAGCCCATCTCTGACTATGTCTCAGTAAAAAATGGGAGAGAGACACATCCAGTTTCCTTCCTGGAAGTCAAAGATTCTTAACTTGAAGAAAGATTCTTGACATTCATTCTTGTATGATCAGCTTAGCTGAGTGACCAAGTTAAGCTTAGTCCAGACTTAGCTTAGCTAAGCCTGACCAAGCATATTCTGAAAGTACGGTTTTCAGTCATCTGGTGTAGGTTTCCCTGGTGTATTGCAGTTTCTTACACATGTAAAGAAAGTCTGCACATTTTAAAGTAGAAATTAGAAACAAATATTGGAAAAAGCAAGTGCTGTCACATGAAGGGTATGAGTTTGGTAACCAGCGTTTCACATGGTTTTCATAGGGGTGTAGATGGTTTTGTTTTATTTGCCAACTATCTTCAAGGTTTTTCTTCCAGTACAAGCTTTTTTAGATAAATTCAAGTGTTAGATAAATTCAAGTTTTAGATAAATTCAACTTTATTCTTTACAAAGAGAGGAATTTTGAGCCTCAAAAAAATGTTACCATATGCACTAGCTAGTAAATTGAGGTTTTTTATAGATGGTTTTAATATATTTATGAAATAGATGGGATTTCTGCTGACTAAACAGAAACCCCAAATCCTGTTAAAAATAACTTAATGGCACTTAAAAGCAAATTCTATATTAAAGCTACTGCACTGGATTATTATTACAGAAATGCACTGAATGATTTGTACTTCAAAAATTAACTTTGTTCAAACTCTGAATGTACATGAGCGATGATCACAGGTACATATATTTTGATGAGATTTTTTCCAGTGGCTTTTTCCAATGAAAGAAGTTATAATGCCTCAGAACACAAATGATAGGGTTCATGTATCTCTAGACATAAAAAAAATGTACTAATAGATGATCATACAAAGTTCTAAATCTCTTAAGCAGTTTTCTCAGTGAGCTTAAAGAGAGCAGCAGATCTTTGCACGTTTTGACAAGGAAACCCACCATCCTGAAAGAGAGGAACAGATTTGTTTGAATTTATACAACCCTTAAAAAATGAAACCTGCTTAGATGAGCAGAAGTTTAATTTTATTTTCTTCCCCAAAGCCTTTGACAGAATTAAAAAAGAAGCAGACTTTCAAATGTTAGGGAAAAAATTGAAAGCAACAGTTATCTTTTTTTATGCTTAAATATTTCAGATACAACCAGGAAACAGATTTCTCTAGCTTAAAAAGAGAAGCTGGAAAGATTTGCTTACTCTGTCACTCAGATACACAAAGACACACCAACATTTAAAAGAGCCAGAGTTTGTGTTTAATTTGTACATTCCCTAACCATTTTTTTAATTTCTTAATTCTGCTGCGAGTAAATGCTCCATGACTCTCTAGAAAGTGATGCTGAATCTGACTGGACTGACAGAGGTACAGGAGTATAATCTGTTTCATACATGCTCTTTTCAACTCACAGTACCCACAACTACAGCCACAAAACCCAGAACAGCTACTGCAATATAGAAGCCCTGTTGTGTCTCAACCCTACAACCCTGACTGAAGATACTCAGCAACTTCTTCAATTCACTAGTGAAATGATTCTGTACCTTTCTTGCCAGTGTGTGAAGGCAATTCCAGAAGCTTCAGACAGGAGCTAGGCTAGGGGTCTGCTTGGTTTAACAATCATTTTAGAAAGCACCCAACTCAATCCAAGGGAAAAAGGAAACTTCAGTCCTCTCTGGCCAAAGGGGTTTATTCTTATTCATATGGTTTTCTGGTGCACTTATACAAGAGCCAGGCATTTTAGGAACTTAAGATAGGTTACCCTGATTTTACTGTTGGCAAAGCACTCAGACACAGTAGGTTTGAAAACACAACCCACTCAAACATGCTATTATTAGAACCAGGTGAGAAATATTTTTCCCAATCTGGGAACACTTGAAATTAAGAAAAGGAAAGAAAAACTCTTTCTTTAATTGGGACTAAAAGCCATAATCTCCGCAAAATCTGCAAATTGGAAATCAGTGGAAATCAGTAGAAACAATTTGGCTAATTAAAAACCATTGAGAGTTGGGGATGAAAAGTAATCAAATTTGGAAAAAAGTATTCAGAAGATACAGATATGGTAGAAAACATACTAGGAAAAAGTAACTGGTGTAAACATTGCCCTTAAAATTATACTCATTAATAATTACCATGAAGGATAAATATATTAGTGAAGACCATCTACATTTCTTGAGAGCATCAAACTCATAGAGTTCTCATTTCCTCTTCCCTTTAAATTCATATACTTGCTCATAGAAATCTGTCATGAAATTATAGGCTCCCAACATGGTGTAGATTTGGGTTTAGAAATAGCAACAGCAGAATCTTCAGTATTTTGAACTCAAATTTCTTGATAAAGCCCCTGAACTAAAAGGTTCAGGGTGAATATTTTCCCATAAGCATCACTTTCTGTGTTAGGCAGCTTTGAAAATTTCATTTAAATGCTCCATGACTCTCAACAACTTCTGAAAAAGTTGTTTAAGTTCCTTAAAAAAGGAACTTCTGAAAGCTGTCTAACAAGAATTCAGCATGGCTGTCTAGATGCATTTCATGATTATTTGTTTGGCTATACAATGTCACACACTGAATGCAAGGTCACATTCACCTGTGACATTGAATGAGATCAATAGATTATGGTCACCTATAGCAGTGGTAAAACTAAACTCTCACTTCATGCACTTCCACATAATAGAAAAGACACAGATACTCTAAAACTCAGGGCTTGTAGTTTCTGCAGTTTTTATGTTCTTCTTCCAGTACCCCACAGATATTTATGAGAGGTATATTCAACAACAGTGTATTTAGCCAGGCAACAGAGTTCCATTGTCAAGACAGGATGGCCTTATGGCAGAAATTGTAACATGCTTTCAAGTCTGGTGAAGCCTTTTCCAGTTCCATGATGAATCTTGTTTACATTTCTCTAGTTCTTTGTAATGCCACTGCAAGAACAGCAGAGCAGGATACCCTAACTCAGCTTTCAGTGGTACCAGGATTGACAAGGTGTGTGTTCCAGTTTTAACTTGATTTTTTGCCCAGGAATGTGGTTATGATGTCAAGAATAGAGTTAGAGCAAATAAGTTGAAATCAAGAGCAAAATTACCCCCATAAATTCAAAGGTAGGTATTACCTAAACCAGCCAAAATAAAACATGCTGCCTCATTTTTGGTACCATTTCTCTTCTTTTGTGTTCAGGAAAGGAAAACAGATAGGCTTAGTATAATATCAGGGTAAGAAATCTTATTTTTAAAAATAATTTTCTGAAAATTTTGCCATTAGACATTTTTAAGATGACAGTTTCACAGCAGCAGATGATAAGTAACAGATATTCTTTAGCATAATTATTTTAAAAACTGACGGCTGCAAATATATCTAAGAAAAGACAAGTGAATCCAATATATCATAAGAAATAGCACCATTTCTTTCCTTACATCTTAAAATATTTTCTAGGCAGCTATTTCCTTGCCTTGGAAATTATACACTGTTTTAAGCAACAAAATATTCTGTTTTTATATGCAGCAACTCTAACATGGTTCTTTACTGTATTTTGCTAACATCCTGGGGTTTATATTCTGCAATAATCAATCATTCCCTGCTCGAGAGAAACGTGCTATTTCTAACGTTTTATTTTTAACAGCATGTTTCATAATAGATCACATTCAATTCCATTTGTGAGCTCTCCAAAGCCCAAAATAGCAGTAAAAGATGGACAGTTTCTGGGTAAGAAAAATATTTTGGCTGAGGATATTTAAAACTTGGAAATATTTAATCCTTAATAAAATAAAGGTTAGCTGCTGTGAAGCTGATAATTAGAGCTCAAAAACACTGAGGCTGCCTTATGAATTCTGGTATGTAGGTATGGAAGTTCCATCTATGTTTTGATAAATCTTGTTCTGTTCTCCAAATGCTGACTTCAACCAGAAGACTAGGGCTGAGAGCATGAAAAGCTATTTTTAGCTCTCATTCTCTGTGTGAGGATCTAAATGGGCTACACAGACCCCAGTGAATGGTGCTTATAAAACATTTGCATAGGGACAATCATGAAAAAAGCCAGAAGTATGTATCTAACACAGAAGTACACATATGGTTCTTAAATTGGCCTAAGTAGCTTAGATGGCCACTGCAATGACCTGAATTACACCAAATGTTTTGTAAGAATAAGCAAAGAGGATATAATACTGAGATTGCTGAAAGTTCAGCAACAGGAGGGGCCATATTCACATTTTCTATGTGTTCAATAATACCAGAGAGATGATTCAATATACCTTGGCTGTCTAGGATTCAATGAGCCTTTGATCTCTGTGGTCATGCTGTATTTTAGTATGTTTGATTACAAAATAAAGAATCAAACAATTAACTGCTCAAACTTTAGAGTCAGTTTCAAGTCTTCACACTTGGGCACATAAATCCAGTTCAAGTTTTCGAAAAGGCTCACTCTGGCTGGGAGATGAATATTTTTGAAGTCTGATTAGTTAATCTGGCAATAAGAGTTGAAAAGAGTTTTATTGATAAATTAAGACCTACTTATTACTGCTTGAACCAGAAAAAGAAAAATGAGAGCATATGTGGAAAATTATATCAAAAGAACTGGTAGTCTAGAGATATATAATGTTCAAAGTAATGTGACCTTCCAACATACTACAATTACAGAAAAGGTGGTTAATTACATAAAAATGCTGAAATTAATCTATTGATCCCGAATACTAGTAACTTGGAATAAAAAAGAGGATGAAAACGTTCATCTTCTCTTAGAATTGAAGAACAATTACACCCTGTACAAACTTTTAAAAAAATAAAATAAGCATGTGTTGGCTAGAAGTAGGTAAAATTGTAAGAACCTGTAGTGCAGCCCCATCAGATAACCAAAGACACTTATACAGAATTAAAGAGAAAAAAATTGTTATTTTAAATATACTTGTAATGCATATTTAGTTTGTTTGGTTTTTTTTTTTTTACTTTCTCTGATGCTTTCTTAAGGACGCTTGATAGGATTTGAATCTATTTTCATTGACTAGCCCACAGCAATCCTTTGGGGACCTGTGTAACAGAGCCTATGGAGAATATTTGAAAATCTCATCTCCCAGATTTATAGTCAAGGAAATTAATTTTCTGTTACTCTTATTTGCAGCTCCTTTAAATGTCTATTTGGGCATGCATTTTCCTACTGCTTAACACCTCTGAAATGCTTTGTTTGCTTGGCAGGGTGATCAGATATTTTATGAAAGTACTTCAGCAGAGTAAAGCAAACTGTTTTCCCTACAGCTGTCTGATAGATTTGCCAATGGCAAAGTGTCATGTTATTAGTAATTATTTCCATGTTATCACAACAGCTCTAAAGCATTTAGCAAGTCACTGTCTTCATTTACATTTTTGAATTAACATCTAATGGAGCATTACTAGATGCATGAGTGTTTGATAAGGGTTTTGGACATGTACTGCAGTCTTAAAAGTGCTTCTGTGGTTTTTTTTATGAGACTGTATAGATCTAGAAAATTCTTTTGAGAAAGTCAATATTTGAGCATTTTAATGAAACAGAAAACCTAGACTTTATATTTCCCTCTGACAAAGTCAAAAAAAGGATGTCCAATGCCCATGCCTCCCTGTTTTATATATGATGACATAACAAATTGTATGTATCAAACCAGGAAAGGCTGTCAGAGCAAAGAGTGGGTTTATTTATGCTATATGGGAGCTGTAGCATATGATGATCAGCCAAAAGCTTCATGGATTCTAAAAATTAGAATATTTCAGTTGAAGGGTATTTAAATGAGTTAGGATGAGAGAGTCTGCACTTTCTGCTGTGATAACAATGGAATTTAAGGCTTTTCTAGAAAGGACATAGAACATACCTGCTCCTTTTTACCCCTCTGAACATTATGGCAGACAGGTTAGAAGGAATCATCACTTGGATCGTTTTATCAGTGATGCAAGTGAAATTACACAGTAAGTTTACCATCTGTTGGGAAGGCTCTACATTGTGTTTCACTGGTTTCAAATACATTGCACCACTGCAGGAACACACAACAGGTCCATTTGAAAGTCAAGTTGATGTAGATTTGATTGAGTACGAATGCGTGTTTATGGTAAGATCTCCCAGCAGGAAAACACATTGGCCTCACCTGACTCACAGCCTCTAATTCCAGTATTTTGATAATAGTGGCCATACAGAATATGTGGCCTTTTCATAAGAAATGTATAATTTTTTTCTTACATTTCCATGAATCCATGTCTGTTTCAGGATTTCTCTTAGGCTTGTTTCAGACAATGTAGTGAACTTTATTTTGATTTTTTGCTGATATTTTCTTTCCAATGACCATAGTCAAGTGTCTTCTAACTTCACAACATGATATAAAAGACAAAGAAACATCTCTATAATTAAAAAAATCAATTTTTCTTGACATGAGTATAACAAATTTGTATATAATATGAATATAATATAAATTTAGCACATGAAATTAGATTACATAAACATTCTTTATATTGTAGCATCGCTGGAGGGAGGACATCAAATATAATTACTTGATCTGTTTCATTTTTAATTGATAACCTTGGTCATAGGAAATCAATTTAATGGAGCTACTTCTGGAATGAATCCAGGACTCCACATAACTCCAGGATTGCAGACCTCTATTCCAGTGAGTTCTCTCTAGCTTCCTGGTGTTATCCTGTGTGGTATGTGTTAACATATCAATAGTTTTAAGATCTAAAAAAATCTTTGTACTGACTTCCCCATTCTGGACCATCTGTTGTCCTCAAATCACATATGCAGTTTACTTTTCCCTCCAGCTCTATATTTGTTTCTATAGTCAACTTGAGCAACAAATTCAGAAGCCAGGTATAGGGTGCATATACCTAAGTGTCTTATTTTTGTTGAATTAATTATATGATTGAATTTTGCCAGTGATGCAAACAGAATTCTCAGTCAGAATGAAAATCATACTTTAATTCCTTTATCCAGTGCATCAACTTAGTTTCAAATATAACAGTGTTGACTGTGCTGTATTTGAAACTAAATTGATGCCCTGACTGTGAGTCATGGTATGACTCCTCCTTTTTTCCTTTATGCTGTATAATGCTATTAACGTCGACTTAAAGAAAATACTTTTAAGCTGTTTAAAGATTTATTACGAAATCATGCATCAGAATTGTGCTTATACTCCCACAACCCTGCAATATACACAATGACAGTGCATAGGTAAAAGCACAGTCATTATACACTTTGTAACCTTTTCTCAGTTTAGAAAATACAGATTAACAAGTGAAGAAAAGAGGAAAAGAGCAGGCACAGCAGTTTCCTCTTTCGTTCATTCACTGCCATTACTGTGTCAGATTCTTTATTTTTCAAGACTGCTGTTTTCCAGCAAAGTGAAATGCTAAATTGCTTAAACCATGAGAAATAATCAGAAAGAACTCCATTCATCTTAGAGCACTAAGTCAATTTGTAGCAGAAAGTGAGAAAAAGGGGCAACCTGTTCCCTCTCCAGTGTAAACAATGTGCCTGATTTTTATCTCAATTATATTGCTAAGAGAAAGGATAAATTCTGCTGGAGACTTCTACACCATCAGTTATGTGTCACTTTCCTGGTATCAAGAAGATAAAATGCAAACACATTTTATTCTTGTATTAGTTGAAGAGTAAAGTTGTCTTCATGGTTTGATATCTAGTAATAATCCCAAACTGAAGTATATCTTTAGTGTTACTAAAGTTTTTGTGAAAGAAATGTATTAATGTTCTTTTATCTTGCAAGCATTTATATACATGTAGTGGTACAATGTTACTAATGAGAAGCTTGGTTCTTTCTAAGGGTCCACTTTGAAAGTGACAAAAGAGAAGTTCAGCAATCCACTTGACAATCAAGCAATGGGGTTTTTTTCCAGTTTAGTGCACCAAAATTTGCTAGGAGTAAAAGGGTTTGTATGGGGAACTTAGGATATGATTATCTTCAAAGTGAAGAGAAAAAACAATTGCATCAACTTAAGAAGAAATTCTGATTCATAATGTGAACAAGAGTGACCACAGATATCATGTGCCACCTACAACATGTGAAACTAGTTGTAACCAAGATTGTCTGATAAAAGCTTTTTCTATTGGTTGACCTATCTACAGAAAAACAACAACAAAAAAACCCCCAAAAAAACCTCCACCAAAATTACCCTATCTAAACAACTCAGGTTCCAAATTTTTAATTTAATACTCCTGTAGGAGGAAAACAGCACTGATTTAAAAGGGAGCAAAGAGAAATTCTCTCTTGAGAAAACTGTATGGAAGCAGAAAACTTCAAAGCCACCTCCCATCCCTTCTCAAATTTCTTTTGGCAACAGTCTTACTTTTTTGCTGCTAGGGTGCTTTTGAAGGCAAGGAACTTTTCCTTTCTTTTTTGGAGGTGGTTTTTGGTTTTGTTTGGGTTTTTTTTTCATTTGTTTTTGCTTTTGATGTATTCATCTATCATAAGGCAAATCCGTTTCCGGACTCCTGTATCTCACAACTCAAGACTTTCCAGCAGGGAAACTGAGTTTCTGCAAAGTAGAAATTGAACATAAATCTGTAAAGTGGCAGGGCAAAACACTCAAAACTGAAGCCAAACACTCAAAATTAAAGCCTTTTTTTTCCCCACTCTAGCAAATTTGCATTTGTTTACAACCTAGTTTAAATCAATCTGATTAAACAAGAGCATAGTGATGACTCAGATGAGCATAACCTACATAACCTCTTCTGGAATGCTAACATTGTTATTCTTGCAGCTGAAGCATCAACTGCAAAAAATTGACAAATTAAAACCTTAGCTAAATCTATATGGCTTTTAGTGTTAATGAAGACTTTAACATTCTTATTTCTTCTTACTAAAGTGCCTGTATTATCTTATGAGTATACCTCAATTAACCATAAGGATGTAATTCAGAATAAAATCTTCTTGACAGTGAGTGTAATCCTGTCTAATAGCAATTCTCCTCTTGGTTAAAGCTATTTCCTGTCCTGGACTTGCCACTGTGCAAACAATCCTAATCAATACCACAAGAAATCTTAACCAGAGAGGTCAACCTGCCACACACAGAAAAAAAACACAGCACTAATTACTGCTAAGAATGATTTTCATTTAAATGTTTTATTTCTAGTCAACCTTGAAAATAATCTGATCCAAAATTAATCTAGAAAAACAGTTACTTACATCACAAGAGCATTATTGTTTATTTGTAAATTAGAGCATCAGAAAGAAATTATAAACTGAAAATCTTTTAATGTTGATGGAAGTGGGATATCCTCCTCTTTGGATCAAGATAAATTTCAAGATCTGTAAGTGAAATACTGTATCACTGCACTGTGGTTCTCCTTAACTCCTAATATTCAAGCTGCTGATTTCACCATAATAAAAGGTATATTCTTTAAATGTTAATTCTTAACTAGAATCTAAAATTTCAAAGTGTTTTAGACAGTAGTCATGGCCTAATATTTGTACTGTGCAGGTAGAACCTCAGACTGATATTATTCCTGATGGTTTAAAAAGGAGATTTTTTGGCTTCTCAGTTCACAGTACAACTTGGATGCTGAACAGAGCTAATCATTAAGGCCATCCAAATCACAGATGAACTGTGCAGTTTCAACTGGTACATCTACAGTGAATGAAGGGTGGATGAACCACAAGTGTTCCTTCCAACCTGTGTAACCATAAAAATTATTCCCCCATATAGTGCCATTATCCATCTTGATTTCATTCATTCAGGTAAAATTGATATGGAAAGTAAGAGCTCCTGTTCACTTACCTAGTTTCAGTGTCCATAATTACTATTTGAAGAAATTTTTGCCCAGCCTCTGGAAATCATACTGTCATTACATATAACTGCTGGCTATGTCTTCATTATTTCTTACAGTGGATTATGTTGATGCCACTCTTTTCCAAACAGCTCTATTCACTTGGTTTTCTCAGGCAGCCTTTTTTCTCTCTAGCATTAAAGGGACAGGAGAATATCAGCTTCAAGATATTGCAGATCATCTGCTTATCATATTCAATGTGCACTGGTATAGCTGGTGAAAACAAGGAGCAAGTAGGTACCTCCTTGAGTAAACAAATTCAGTTATGGTGTCCTGTTTGGTGTTAGATCCAAAGAAGGATTGACACAAATGAACAGAGGAACTTTTTAAAAAAAAATTCTAATAATATAACCATTAGTTTCACTAAAGGACAATCAATTCATTAATTGCCCATAAATCCCCAGAGAATAATATGCAAGTTTTTCAGTATTTCACAGCAATATTCTGCCCTCAGAGTATGTGGGCAGGTCTATTCAATTACAAAGGATGCAGATGAAGGGTATGATATGTCCTGAAGTAATGACAATTTGATGATTATTGTGTTTGATTTGAAACTCTACCCTTACCATTGAACTTACTTTTTTTTATAAGGCCTATTTTAATGTGGTTATAGAAACCTTTGTCTCATTTCACCCAAGGCAGAAAATAGCATGTAAGCCTAAAAGCAGTATTTTCCTTTTTTCCACCAAAATTAGAGAAAGAACATAAGAAAAAAACCAGACATGTCTATTCTGCTCTCCATTTTCTATTAAGGCCTTGGTTTCTCAGATCTTGAGCCTTCAGTTCAATAAATCAGGAATTAAATAGCATTATGTGATCCTTTTCAGCCTTTAAAGATAGGCTTCATGAAGGTAGCCAATTTTTCACAAAAAATATTTTGTCAGCAGTACATTTTGAGTTCAGCTGTGAAGAACTGACAAATCAACTTGCAGAAACTCTCTTCATTTAAGGAAGGAGAGAAACATCCTCCCATGTTCCTCCAAATCTGAAAATTTCAGTTTCATCTTTGAAGCCAAATATTTGGTTCCTCTGGTTTGCAACAGCATGTCATTTAAAATTTTGCATTGTTTTAACTTTAACACATGAAATAACCCCAAAATATTTTCTTAGATTCAATAAAAATCTATGTTTCATTATTAAGACAAAATCTCTCTTTTTCTTTCTGACTTTCAATATTTGTTGTGATTGGATTCCTCTTTTTCCCAAAGTTTCTACAAAAGACTCAGAATTTATCCATAATCCTGAAAGGGAAATGTTCTAAAAAGCTATTTGTTTTGCTGTATGCAAACCTACCTTTTTGGTTTAGTTTTAAAAACATATATGTAGCTAACCATATTAAATACTTCCTAAATCTGAATACTCTCTTCTGGGTTGAAAAATAATTTTTCATTTGCCCAAGATGTTAATTGTTGTCACCATACATTCAGCAAGAGAACCCCATATAAAAAAAAAAACCCAATATATACCATGTCAATGAAATATGACTGTCTCTGTGGTCAGTGATGCTGACTTTCAATTTAATATGTACTTTGTAGCCATAAAGAGAGAGCTTAATTGTTCTCACCATGCATGGAAAACATTTACTGCATATTCTGTCTAATCAGTGTTTTAAAGAGGGACATGCTCATAAGGGATCTGTCTGCTGTATGAGACAATAATTCCTGTCTGAATAATTTAATAGAATATAGCAAAATTGAGACATTATGCAAAACAATAAATTGACAATTCTGATCAAAAAAAAAAAAAGGAAATTTAAACCAAATCAGAAGCTATAGCTGATTTCCTGGCATGAGTAGAATGGTATCAAAGTCTTCCTTAAAAATAAAGCAAAACAAAAAACAAAGTAACTGTAATTTTCAATCTTATCAGCACAGCGTTATCTAATAATTTTTTTTCTTTAAATTATGATGCAAATTTTGGATAACTGGACTTTGGTAGTTTTGTAAAGAAAGAGATTGCACTAAAAATAGAAAAGCTAGATGTTAAAGAGGGAAATATTGATACACTGAATTTGGTTGAGGAACTTCAAAAAATATATACAACTGAGAAGTAGCATTAGTCTGTGTAGAAAAAGTTCTGGACCTGTTTTTAATTTCTTTCTACAAATATTACTTCTTGCTTTACAGTAACCTGATTTAATTACAAATTCTGTGTCTTTTTTATGTATGATGTTTAGTCACATTACATCCAACAGACATGATATTTTTGGATGTATACAAACAAAAAAAGATAGAGTAGACAGTGCAATCCAAGCATTGTTTGCTGAACTTCATTATAAATAAACTGGTTTTATTTACAACAGCAAAATTTCACATAGAATTGAAGCCTAAAACTTCCATCTTCCCTTTGGGTAAGAAGCAGCGTTCATAGGTAATCAGTGCTTTTTAAGAGAATTCACCATTCAATCAGGGGTTTAGCAGGAAAATTACATAAAATAGTAAACCTCTATGGGCTTATGTAGGAAGTGTTGAAAGGAGAACCCTCTTCTGCACATATTTACAAACTCAAGGCCAGGAACTTGCCAGTTTAGAATGTTTTCTAAAGGAACTAGCAGCTTGGGATCTTCCATTTTTTCAATGTTCAATTTTAGAAACTTATGGGCTCATTAAATCCCACAGTAGTAAGTATTTATCTCATGAAAATCCTTTACTGAGGTTTTCATAATTGCATGTGCTTATAAGAATTAGTTGTGTATAAATGTTAAGTGATAAATTATAGAACATTCCCCAGTAGAAATCAAATGTTTGGGTGTGAATGCTCATTCTTTTCTTCTCAAATCACAGGGTTTTTTTGTATGCATATACAAATCACTATCCAATGGTTATTAAGTATCATTAAGAATATAGAGAATCAGGAATTTTAAATCTCAAATAACACAGGAAAGTATAGGGATGACTGAGGATTTTTTATAATTTAGCTTAGCTTTAGCAGCTGAAGAACTCTCAGATTTTTTTTTTCAGGTCTTTCAGTTTCTCAGGTCTTTTCTTCCTACTTCCTATAGTTTTCTTAACTATAGGGAAATTGCCAATAGTTTCATTGAAAATTTTCTGTTTAATTGTAGAACAGAAAATTGCTTGGGCTTTTTTCACTTTTTTGTTTGCTTGAGCATTCGTTTGACATTATTTTCTGGTCCCTATAATCTATTTTGATTTCCTTTAACAGAGAAAATATTTCTGTTTCTACATGTCTTCCTTTGTTCAGTGGGTTCTCTGACATAAGTATCATAATGTTCTTTTCATTTTCTTCAAATTTCTATTCTGGAAATTGGTCTTTCAATAGCCTTCAAGAGTTTCCTAGCTGTGCCAATAGTTTGCCACTTAACAGTTGAAGTGCAGCAACTGCTCTTTCATTGTTCTCCTGTAAAGGAATCACTTTTGATAGTCAAATCTGCCTTTAAGTTATTAGTAACTAAAATTATGATATGCATTCAGAGACATGGGGATAAAGAATTGCAGAATAAATGAGTTAAATTCCAGTTTAATGAATCATTTAGAAACAATATGTCTTTCCCAAATAATCAGCAATCCTCCCTGTCAAAACATAACTTTGCCAGACTTTTCATCTGACATGCTGTTAAAAGGAGACAAATCTTACAGTCTAATTTTCTAATTCTTTTGAAAACTTCTCATTTTACAAAGGTAAAATAAGTCATTCACAATTTTCTAATCCATAAGTGCTTGGAGAAGTAAAAATGAAAGTAGAAACTGAGTGTTTGTTTGATTACAGCAAACACCAACTACTTTAGTAAGTCACTAAGTGGACACTCTCCTCTTTTCCCTTGGTACATACATGAATTGATGTAACAGAGCAGACCATTCCTGCAGTCCCCTTCTTTATAAACTGAAGCCAAATGCATTAATAGTACAGTTACCATTATTTTGGTTTGTATCACCTTATAGTCTTGAATAGGTAACATAGCCTGTTAAGCTCAGAATTCAGCTTTTCTATAAGCAGTTAAGGTCAATCAAGAGGCTGAAAATAACCTTGATTTTTTTAAGCAAAACCTCTAATTTCCACAAAGAGTATACAGGCTAGCTCAATTATAAATCATGTTCCTTGAGCAGTTACTATGTTTTGCTTAATATGAGTGCTCTGTTTACTTGACAGTGATAGTATCCTAGAGGGGCTTGAGAACACAATTCTCCTCACTTTCCTTCTGTGAAACTACAAGAAAGAGCCAGTGCGTGTTTCTTCTAAGACAGACTCAGAGAAGCATGGAAGGAATATAAACCCAGAACAAAACAGATTTGATGACTGTCTTGCTCTGCTAAGTCACATCCTCATACTAACAATATGTAACATACAATGATGAAATGGGAGAAGAAGCAGGATAATTCACATCCAGCCAAATCAGCTAAAATGTTCCCATTGACTTCAGATGTGACTATGGTCATGAAATGTCTGATGCTTACCATTTTCCAGCCAATAGAAGAGATGTGAGATAAAGACAACCTTCTAGCACCCCAAAATAATTTTACAATGGGTAGTATCATTGAGAAAATTGACTAGTGGATGCAACTTGATGAATGGTAGGTGGGATTTTATTATTAAATGTAAGCCTTTACCCACTTGGCAAATAGTGGTTTCATTTTTGCAGTTAAAGATATAAGACCAGAGATCTCTACCACATTTATTAATCACAACTTAAAGATCATCTTATCAATTCATTACCGCACTCATATATCAGAAAACTTCAACATGTTCCAAACTTGTTTCATGATAAAATTGAAAACTATCTGAAGATTACACTGGAGTTCTTCAAAAAGACAAAGTGGTTTAACCCCAGCTGACAACTATGCACCATACAGCTGCTCACTCTCTTTTCTCAGCAGCAGGATAGGGGGAAGAGAATTGAAAGGGTAAAATGGAGAAAACTATTGGGTTAAGATATGAATAGTTAAATAACTGAAATAAAATAATAGTAAAGACAATAATAAATTGAAATGAGAAGGAAAGTAACAAAGTGATGGAAATAAAACCCAAGAAAGGTAAGTCATGCAAATGAAAACAATTTCTCACCACCATCCAACTGATGCCCAGCCTGTCCCTGAGCAGTTTCCTCCTGGAAAACTGCCCCCTTTATTGCTGAGCCTGCTGCCACATGGTCTCAAATACCCCTATGATCAGTTGGGATCAGCTGTACCAGGTATGCCTCCTGCCAGCTCCTTGGGCACCCCCAGCCTCCTCGCTGGTGGGGCCACCTGAGGCACAGAAAAGGCTTGGATGCTCTAAACCCTGCTCTCTAATAACAAAAATATCCCAGCATTGTTAACACAGTTTCCAGCACAAATCCAAAACATAGCCCTGCACTAGCTACTATGGAGAAAAGCTGAGACAGTTCCAACTGAAGTATTTGATTAATGCTACAATAGAGAGCAATCCTAAAATGGAAGTCCCATCCCCGTTACTTCCAGCTGAAAAGATCCTCAATGTGACTGGTGAGGTTCTGCAAATGTAACTCTCCATCTGTCACCACTCACACTTTTTAGCAACTGCACAGATAACTCAAAAAGTTTTACAGTTACAGGAGTTCTCACTCTGTTATATGAACTTTTAACCCTTTAGTCCAGAAAGTCAGAACAAAGTAGAATCTAGAATCCTGCAGGACAAGAGCAAATGCATGAGCAGAACTGTCACAGCATATGTCACAGTTGAGAAAGCCACACTACACAGAGTATCACCATACAATTCCAGAAAGCTTCAACCCAAACAGAGTAACACCATACTACACCAGAAAGTTTCAGACATCTACCCTCCCTATTCTTTATACCTTTTATACACTCTCAACCTTTTATACCCCTCATGTTCGTGCATTGCCCCGTGTGCCCTCTGCTCCCTTTGGTGGTTGCTCAGTGCCCCTGGGCACTCCATGGCTCACTGCTGTCAGTGCTGCTCACCTGATTTTCACTGCTGTACCCACTGGGGATGAGGCTCGGCCACAGCCCCATCCCAATTACCACAAACTGTGTGCCTACACAGAACTGTGTTCAGTTCCTCATTCCAAATCAATCTATGCCTAGTTCTAGTTGATGTAGCCAGTTCCACTGGTTTCTACTAGTTTCAGCCAATCATTTTTTTAAGGAGAGGGAAAGAAAGGAAAAGTTATCTATTGACATAAGCATATGATCAGTATGTCAGAGAAGGAACAGCAAACTGGACATTTTTTTCCCATCTATGGCTTTTTTTCTAGGTTGTCTGTTAAAACTCTATTCCCTAATAGCAACAGTCTCAGTAGTGTTAGTGACCTTTGGCACCAGCCTTTCTGTCTTTTGGGACTACATCGATTTTTTTTCCCCTCTGGCTTCCATATAGCAATTTGGCATCTTATTGACCCAGATCTACGAAGTGGCCAGTATCACTAGCAGCAAGGGAGTTTGAGAGGTTTTTTTAGTACAACAAATTAGAACATGAGCTGGCACAGGCTGCAGTGAAAAAAGCATTGATAGTACTCTAGATTCAGACAGCTCTAGTGGACTGACAGCCGTGTTTGGCAGATGTGGCATTGGCTGATTTTTCTCCAGATTAGTTTGTTAGCCACACAGAGTACTTGGTAGCTGCACACAGCACTTGGCTTGCTGGTCTTCCAGAGTGTGTCTAGGCCCCAAAGGCCTTAGTTTCAATTTACAAAATTCCAAGTGGTTAAAGGCTTATGTGCTTGTAGAGTGTATTAACATGAGAGCACAGAAATTATGAGAACCCCCTCAACTTCTCTTATTTTCTTGTAATTATTGAAACATACCTAGGGATTTCTTGTATAGATAATAGGCCTGGTACATATTTTATATTTTTCAGGGTTTTTTAGTAAAGGTTAATGCATATTCCATTTTCCTGTAGAATACAATAATCTTTTCAGCAGTAAATGTTTGGAATCCTTGTATGGATTTATTCTCATAGTGAAATTACCCTGTATTCCTATTTAAAACTGTACAATGTACTGGCTTACTAAAGGATTGAAATGGATTGCTTTGAACTACATCCTGTGGAGGATAGTCTGCAGCTATCCAGCCTAGGTGATTTTAATCCTGCTCAACACTATTACTCAGTAATTACAAATTAAGTTGGTCTAAAACTGAATGGTTCTATCACCTTCCAAAGACCCACACTGATGCTTCCCAAGAGAATACTCTTCCTCGAGTACTGTCTGAAAGTTCTCTTATTATTCTGTTAGGGGAAAGCAAGGCTGCTTTGTAGACTATTTATGAGAAAACTTTCTAAGTGTTTAGCTTTACAGTGTTGTAAAGAACAGCATGGGTCATGTGCAAATCACAGCCTTGAGATCAAATTCTTATCATCACTGTAAGCAATGGGTTCAATCCTAGAGCAACCTTCCTTTCTTCCACAGCTGTTTTTCTCTACAGTTATATCAGCTATACAGTTATATCTCTCTATATTCAAACAAGTTTACTGCAACAAAAACCCACAAAAAGAACCAAAGCCAGAAAATTAAGAAACAGAATGACCATCCTCAATGAGAAAATAACATGGAATAATGTGAGCTGTCTTTGAGAATAGGAAGTTATTCCAACTAAAAATGTGTAGGTTTGTATACTTCAGTTGAGGATAGGATTTTGTTCAGAACAAGGCTCAGTCTTTGTGTATGGACCCAGCTAAAGGAAAATAGAAAGTAAAGGACATAGGTTCTGAGTATTACACAGAAAATATATGAAAGTTTTATGTTAGTGGTAATATTCTCTTTTCAATTAGGCAGATAAATTGCTGGAACACCCACTATCAGAGACTGATATATTTTTAAAATCCCCATTTTTACACTCTACTCAGTTGCAATTTTTCCAGATGTCTGCCTGAGGGTTTAAGAATTTGCTACTCCCTGCTATCCATTTTGCAACTCTTTTTTATATGTTTAATACAGTTTTGTACTCCTTTGACATCAGTTCATTCCTGAAAAGCATAAGCATCTGAATGACACAGAATTTTAGTGAGGTACTCCAGGAAATCCCCTCAGCACAAAAGGAATATAATACCTATTATTTCCAAATCTGCTCATGCATAACCAGGGTTAGCATACACTTCCTCAGAGTATATTTGTCTGCAGTAAGACAAGAAAGGAAAAGACTCCAGTGAATTTATTTAATAATTGATAGTGGAAATAGACTCTAATGAAATTTCCATCATCCAGAAACATGAACTCTACTTCATATATACTGTCATTCATTTGTTGGCTAATAGCTGACTTGGCAGCTTTCTTGAATTCCCTACTTGGATACAAACAGCCAGCCCACTTCTCCATGATAAAGCTCTTCAAATCCCAAGGGAACCAGTGAACTCTTAGGGCTGTATCTTTAGAGGCTGTGCACCCCCACAGAAGCACAAAGCTGCAAGAGAAGCCCCATTATAGCGATGAAACTGAATGTTTCAAAGTGTATTTATCTATTTCTTTGTAAATCCTTTATCGATTGGAGCTAACAGAGGACCCTCCAGACAAACACTGAACCCAGTCCTTTTTCTAGTCCAGATTCCAAGTCCTTTTAGTCCCTATTTTTACACATGGAAGATTTGTGGGCTGGAAAGTGGATATATTGAGAAAGAAACTCCTAACTCCTATGATGGCAAACTAATTTCTCCATAGTACCCATACTTCAGTCTTTTTGTATCAGTTGAAAAGTCTGTCGCTGCTGTGACTTCTTAAGACACCAACAGGCACTGTGTAGGTATAAAGTGCTATATTTTCATAAAGCTTTAATATTTATATAACTTCCAGTAAATAAAAGTGCATATATTGTATATATGCCATGAGAAAGAAGAAAAATATATGCTTCTGACTGTAAAGAGCCAAAATATTTGGAGATAGAGATACTACCTGATACTTAATGGCTGTCTACTGAAACATATTTTACAAGAAACGTTGGTCTTAAATTTCCTATTTGATTATGTTTAAAATTCTAAGACTTCCACTCTTTCCACAATTGAAAGAGATGAAAATTGCACAAAAGACAATACTTTGCTAAAATAATAGTAATAAATTCTGTTTATTCTACATACACTATTCTTTCTTTTAATCAAATATTTCTTATCTCAGCATTCCATTACTGCCCCATCTTACTATAAATAGTTTAACTAAAATGTACAAAGTAGAAAAACAAATCTATTGTTTTCTTATAAAGTATTTTTCATCTAATTTCAGGCCTAAAACATGTCATCTTCTCACTACTTGTACAAGATTTCCTCCTTGATTTTAGTGGAACTAAACTTCTGCAGGTGTCTCCAGAACCAGATCTTACAAAGCAGTCACATACCTTCAACAGACTGTCTAATGATAAATTTTTATTAGCTTTGTCATACAATAAGTAATTTTATGAGGCTTAAAACATGCATCTGTGACTACAAATACCCAATTTATGGTGAATATTTTATTCTCTGCCAGCAGTTGTTCAATCCAAGCTCTATACATCTCCTTAGCCATGGAGATTTCAGGGCTTAGTTTAATTTTCCATGACAGCTAAGCTCTTCCATGGCTGACTACACAAGGTTGCTATTCAAATACTTCTTCACCTATTGCATTCAGTAATCAATAGTCTACTTGAATATTTATACTGTAAAATACCTCAGCTTGTTATTGTAACTTTTATATTACTTGTATGTCAACAACATGTACATGTGCACGTACAAACTCACAAAATTATACTTTTGTTAATTTCTAATCATTCAATCTATTTAAATAATGCTTTGGAAGCACTTTTAAAAGCTCCTGAGTTCAGAAGGCCCTGGGGAATATACAAAATTCTTAAACCATAATTAGGAACCCTAGAGGAGCATTCCATGCAAAAAGTACACTTTGCATACACTGCAATATATTAGATTCATAGCAAGCACCTTGAGGTCAGAAGCAAAATGGGCAAACTGAAAAATTGAGTATTATGAACACAAAAGAAAAGTAAAAACCTTAGTAATGCATTTAAGAAATAGAACTACATCCAAAACAAAAAGAATTTAATAACCTCCATATATATAAAAAAAAAAATAGTTGTTGATCTGGTTGTCTTCCTTTTAAAGCCTTTAGGGAAAGCTTTAATTATTAAAAAATGTTACAGACTGAAGACAGAAATATCTCATTTTTTTCTTTGTACATACCAATTTTGAATAATTTCAAGTAAAGTGTGATAGGAACAATAACTGCTCTACAAGGAATAAAATTATGAAATCTATTAGCACTGATTGCACAGAATAAAAGTAGGAGAGGACTTGGAAAAGTGAGCACTGAGCTAATAGTAGTATGCTTTTTCTCTGAAGTGAAGAAAAACTTTGCCCTATAGAAATTTTATTCTACTTCAACCTGGTCGTATCCTGGATATCAAGATTATTACAAACTTTTGTCATATATGCAACAGCTCTGATACACTTCAATAGTCTTTGAAAGATGTATAATTTAGATACGATACTGCAAGGGAAAGATGCACACAAAGCAAACACAGATGAGCTAGACATTATGATGGTGGAATGCAAGGCTCAGCAAAGCATGATATCTTGAAGATCAGGAAAATTAACTGAATTTAATTGATCAAACAGAGTGTTTGATTGACAGAGGAGACAGCAGCCTTCAATATACAAGTGGATTTGCAAGTGACAGACACCTAGCAGCAGATGCAACAGATATCCTATGAGCTGACAGTATGATCCAGGTGAAATTTTCCACACTTCAATGGAACATTTAATTCAGGCAATGCTCTCAGCAAAACAGAAGAAGAAAATCAGAGGGGAACTAAAATGCAGGACACTTAAGCACAAATAGGAGTGCTAACGAACTTGTTTTCAGTGAATATTTTAGAATTATTCTGTAGCCAATGGCAAACGAATTTCAAAATGCGCAGCATAAACATTTTATTTTGACACCAGGCAAATACATTTTGCAGTCACTGAATCTTCACTAAGAGATAAGAGGACTTCAGGCACATACCAAGTTCTGTCCCTTATTGTCACTACAAAATGGAAATCTTTATTTAATCAGGAGCTCTGCCAGTATAAGTCAGATTACCTCCACTGATAATAATGGCATTATAATGATTTACTCATCAAGAGATTGATGCTTTGAATATTTGAAAATACTAGAAAAATAATCTATTTCCTTGGAAATAAGCATGACTGAGTGGTTCCAGGACTTCCAGATCCCACATGAGAAACTATCTGTATGTCTGCTGGTGTTCTGAGATTCTCTGTGCAGTGTGACAGGAGTGAGGAATTAAACAGTGAAGAACACAGAAGTAGTAGTTACATACCTCTGGTTGGTGCATATCCATTTTTAGGACAATATTTATTTCTCTTTTCAAATCATAACCAAATCAGCTGACAAGCCAGCTATCTGTCAAGAATACATACAGAGAGCGGTGAACACTGTGACATGCTTTTATGGAAATAGGATTAAGTTTCTGAACAGTCTGTAAGACACACTCATTGTGGATTTTGCCAGCCAGGGCTTTCCACTTGGCATTGACTGCCTCTGTGTAGCTGGATTTTGTCTCGTAGCATGACAGCCAAGCTCTGAGTGTTACTGAGCATAAGGGAACCATTGCAAATACTTTCAATTTTTTGGTAAAGTCACAGAAGTCCATACACTTCTGAAGTACTTAGGCACAGGACAGGATCTGCAGCCTCAAAACAAGGCAGAACCTGCAATACAACTGGAATGGACCAAATGTTCATCAGCTGATAAAACCAGACAGCCTTTTGGCCAAATGTATAGGCAAGTAGAATATATAGTAGCAGCTGAAAGGCCAGAGAGGATGAATAGAAAACAATTCCCTCCCCAAAAGGAAGGAAAAGAAAGTAGATACATTTTTCTCAAATAAAAACAAACAGAACAAACCTAGGCTTAACTCACAGCTCCCACTGATGATACCATGACAAGAAAGTCAGAGCCAGGAACCCATTCAGGAGCTATTTGGCTGCATTTCACTAGATCAGGAAAGGTGATGCTAAAAATAATGTATCATATCAATATAGATGTATCTTAATATCCAAGAAAGTATGAATCCCATTCAGATGCTTGAATGGGCTGGTAGAAATTGGAGTTAACAGTTGCCAAACTAAGTGTTGGAGGTTAAATGAAAGTCTAAAAATGGCAATAGAATCTACAGAGATTTGAAGTTATCCAGGGCAGAAATTTCAGCTAAGAATGCTAGTTAAAACAGCATGAAGATTAAGCAGTTTATGCTTGTACAAAACTTAATAGACATAATAAACAACCTACTGTTTTATATGATTCTTATAGAAGGTGTTACAATGGATATACAATCTTACTATAACATTATTTAAATCCAATTTTCAAAACCACATTTTTTATATTTAGCCAAAAATTATATAAAAAATTACAAAGATAAAAAACTATTAATAGTTTAAATGATATGCAATAATTTTTACTATATAGCACTCAGATGAATCATACATTCCTAATCCTAATCCTCTATTTATATCCTGAGCAGGGATAATTTCTGGTCTCGGATTATGTGAATAAACACTAATTTCACCACCAAAACCAATACTTTCCTAGCACTTCTTACAGAGAACTGTACTAGAAAAAATATGGGTAGCCCTTTATAAACATGGTTTTTAAGATCTGGTTTTTTAGCAATGAAACTCTTAATATAGGTTTGCATTCAAAGTGTTTTGTTAGTTTAGCCCCTAAAATTAAAGAAGGTATGGAGAAGAAATTAGAAAACATGGTGGAAATCTCAAAATTCCTCACTGAAAACAACTCTATGGAAAATGTTTTTGTTATTTCCCTAACCAAGATCTCTGAAACTTCAAATTAATATCTTTTATATGGAAGTTAAATAAAAAGGGCTTTTAATGTTTAAATATAGAGTGCAAAATTCCAGTCTTGTATTTAAAAGGAATTTTAATGGTACATTTAAAGTTCACAGAATGTAAAGTATGACAGAATAAAACCAAAACTGAATTTTTTTGCAAATTTGAATGTTATTTCTAAAGTAATTTGTCAGTTTATTCCCCTTATCTATTTAAATAGTATGGCAGAGGGAATATATTTATCGTACTATGTGGTTCAGAAAAGATTGCTATTTGTAGAGAAGTAATATCTGGCTGAATAGCTAAGCACCTGAAACACTGCTTTGTTTATTATTTATTTATAATCATCCTTTCATAATCATCCTTATTGATAATCATCCTTTAAGGATGATCATAATCATTCTTCAAAGAGAGTGATTAAGCAGAAGTACCATTCAAACACTCAGGGAGTCATAAGAGTAGGCTTTTTATTTCCTAATAATAAGCAAACTTGCTTTATTCCCAACTAACATTTTGAAAATTTATGTTTTCTACAAATAATTGCACTAATATAAGCCAGTACTGATATTTGGTTTCAGATAAGAACACAATGTCATTCATTGTTCATTCATCTTTATTTGCTGCTTGAAATTTCTTATTCTTTAAAGCTAATGATTACTTTCATTTAAGCAGGAAGGGAAGAAAGTAATACTATACAACATCATTCACTCATGAGAAATAAGAATTATTCAATAGGTTAAACAAGCAGTTCATCATCTTTTAATTTAGAGATAATTTACCTGTCAATGATAAACAGTTAAACATACATCTTCCAAAAAGTAAAACTGAAATAAAAGTAAAATCAGAAGTTTGTGCACTAAAAAAACAGGAATTGATTCTTCTTCCTAGATTTGCTGTGATATCAACTGAGATGACAATCTGAGAAGGAGCTTTCTATTCTAATTCAAAAATCTAAATAGTAGAAGAATAAATAGGAAGTGTTTAAAAAAAAAGTAAATTTTTGAGGCAGAAATAAAAGTAGGAAGTTTTGTAACTTTTTGAATTTGTTTTGAATAAACATTCCACATGGGGTAAAAAAAAAAGTTAGAGGAAAAAAAAGGCAGATTATTTAATTTGATGGCTTCATTTTCAGATTTTGATCAAAAACTAGCATTTGAGTGTTTTAAATAGTTATATTTTTAAATGATTTACCTGTTCAACAATCCTTTTATAGTTTATGCATACATTTGTCTATACCAAGTCCTTTGCAGCAAACCAAATTGGAAGCCAGAAGAAACAAACACAAAAAATAAATTCTCTACATAGAACTTCTCTGAGCCCTGCTACTCCCTCCACTCCTACTAAATATTTTTACCTTACTTTCCCTGGTATTCATGAGTTACTCAGCCAGTGCTGACTGGCCTCCATGGATCTTTGCCTATGAATTAATAGCAAAGGGAGTCCCTTTGTGGAGACATGACTGACTGTACATAAGAGTTCCATAAGCAGAGATTAATTAGACAATGACATTGCTTTGCTTTTGCCATTCTCCATCTGTTCCGGTGAGTTTATTTAGCTGAAAGCAAAAAGTAATTTCCACCAGCAAAAGTGCTGTAACTTTGACAAACAAATCAGAAGCCTGCAGTGGTAGTGAAAGCAAAACATTCAACTGCCTCTTCAGGCCACTTGCCCAGACACCATATTCATCAGCTCTTAAGCTTCTGCTATACAAACACAATCTCTCATTGTTAAACTTTAATACGGGTTTTTTTGTGAGCTCTAGATCCTTAACAAAAACTCTTTTCTTCAACATTTCGACATGACTGGAGAGGATTTTACACTGCAGCACATCTTTTCTTTCATATGTTTCCCCACTGGAGCAAGGGTCTTCCTGACTTCTAATGAGAACTACATTTCAGAGTTTATCCATGTTATTTTCTTTTATTTAGGATAACTCTGGACAACAGAAAGTCTTCTTAGTGGTTCCCATGACAACAATCTTTAGTTACTAATCCTGAACATATGTCTGGAGTAAAAGAATATTTCAGGGAGGTGCACCACTACTTACAGGAAGTCAAGGTAAGGGATGGCTTACACCTTAGGGATGGCTTACAAAGCCCCTTCACTCAGTGGACTGACCCTTAGTCTAAAGGAAATTCAAGCAATTAGTACAAAAACTTCTCCCATATAGTCTAGCTGAGAGATTTCAAAACAATTTTCTACATGTAAGAAATTGATGTTGGTTCAGTTGACTCCCTGAATGAATAGAGCAGAAAGTAAAGCACTAGGAATTTTTGCAAAGAGGTTGGCCAAATGCACGTTTCAGGAATGACTAATGCAATTTCTGTCACAGAAATTTCACCTAAAGATACAAGCAAATAATGGTTTGCAAAGAAAGGAAATTCCCTGTATTGGAATAACTACTGTAGCTGGGAAAAAAA